>PVKC010031736.1:0-14373 GCA_004027635.1 Crocidura indochinensis | reverse complement strand
TGAAAGTGTCTACCAGTTATAAGGCAGCAAAAATATGCCATCCAAAATGATTTTCTCAAAGGTTGTTTTCACAGGAGTCCTGAATGCAGAATCAAGGTTAAATTTGAACACAAAGTTCCAAGTCAATTTCCCTTAAGGTTTTCTTGTTGGAAGGCCTTAATATCTTTTGAATGGAGACAGAGTTTAAATTTGTTAAAACACTCTTAACATTATGTCTGGTGACTTTTTGATTATTTGCTACACTTCTGGAAAGCCCAGAAGAAACGGGGTAACTTTTTTTAGCTCTAAAATTCATTCTCATTTCCATATGTCATTTTGATTCTCATTAAAAATTATTAAGATGTTCTTAATAACACCTATATAGTAATACTATTAAAATAATAGAATTAAGAAAAACTGCTATTTTTCTTAAACTAGAGTATATTTTTGATAGTGTTATCAGTAACTATTCAATGTTTTTCTCCCATTTGTTTCTATTATGTTTGTTTCTGCAGTAAAGTTTAATATGATAAAATGCAGGAATATGCTCCATAAGAATATTGGTAGAAATAATGCTAGATTATAAAATTGTGCGATTAAAATTGGTATTTAGGGGCCTGGGAGATAGCATGGAGGTAAGGCAAACGTTTGCCTTTCATGCAAAAAGTTCATCGGTTCGAATCCCGGTTCCCCATATGTTCCCCTGTGCCTGCCAGGAGCAATTTCTGAGCATGGAGTCAGTAGTAACCCCTGAGCACTGCCGGGTGTGACCCAAAAACAAAAACAAAAAAATAAAAACAAAAATAATAAAATTGGTATTTAAAATTTTAATTATACCCTGCCATAGAATATATGAAGCAACTCAATTCAAATAAAAGTTATATTCTTTTGAAACCTTATAGCTTTAATCCAGAAGATTATCTTTATAAAATATATTTACCCTAACAAAAATCCAGATTTCTGAATTCTGAAAGATTATGTAACACAAAGTATTTCATCTTTATTAGTAAATATCTATTGTTAATTCAAGTCCAATATTGAACAAATATTTATTAAGGACCCACAAAATAGTTTATATATATATAAACTTCTATGTCATAAGAGGTCACATATATGAGAAAACACCAAAAAAATAGCAAAGCAAGATGTCTCTGAAAGTAAAATTTTAATTTAGGGTCCAGAAATATATGGTGGGTATGTCTCTTGCCTTGCACACAACTAACAAAGATTGAATTCTGGTACCCCATAAACCCTCCACAAACTCCACCAGGAATGATTTTTTTAGGGCAGGGCTTAGGAAAAAACCCTGAGTATCACTTGAGTGACCTAAAACATAACACAAATAAATAGACAAACAAATAAATTCTCAAACAAATGTATAATAAATTCAAGATGTTTCTTACAGCACTTTACTCTGTAGTATCACTCTAGCAAAAGAGGTTGGGACTGGAAAAAGTTTGACAAGATTTGTCATAAACCAATGGAAGAGAAAGACAGAAAAATTAGCAAGTAATTACAATCAAGTATGATTCAATGGAAATCTAAATAGAGAAGCAAGGAAGAGGAGAGTGGGGGAGCTGGGATAGGAGGTGAGGAGAGATGGTTGAGACAGAGAAGGGAGGAAGAAAAACTATTATGGTTCTACTTTGAGAACAGATATCTGGGGGATGATTTTGGATAAAGCTACAACTGATGGCAATGTTTGGGCTGTATTTATTGGAAAGTCCTTGGTTCATGATGAATCATATAATGAATATTTTGTAAAACATCGCTTTCCCAACTTTCTTAAGTCAACTAATACTTATAGCTAATTATTTTTTTTAAAGAGAGAAAAATGAGTCGCCTGCAAAAAAGCAGTACAGAGTGGACATTCCCCAAACACCAGCCATTTTGCATCTCATTATCTCTTCTGATTTGGGAGATAAGAGAACCTAAGATAAAAGATGCAAACAGGGACAACCTCAGGAAACAAGAGAAGGAAGTAGGTCTCTGTTTTCCCAAAGTAGAGGCATCTTTTAAGACCCATGATTCACCTCATGAAAGCTTTCTGGCAAGGAGCTTGCATTAGGACATGGAAGTGAGATATTAGAGTCCCTTGGCTTTCCTCCTCTCAGTGACAAGATTTTCTCTTGAACTTATTGCATTTAAAGATGTTCTTTCTTATCGTTTGTAGAAAATGTTACAACGGCCAAAACAAAATATGTCTTAGACTCCACATTCATCAATAGCTTTCTTACGGGAAAAGTATATTTTAAAAGGTGACTCATGTTTATGTAAGCATGTCTAAGTTTCACACTGTCCAGCATGGCAGTTAATGATAAATCCTCTGAACAAATGCGTTTCTGCATTTCTACACATGTAACACATAGAGTTACAACTGAGCTAAAAGTAATATTTTCAGATGTTTGGTCTTTGCAAGCAAATTGACTTCCTGAGTTGGGACACTGCTGAAATCCGCTGAGCCAAATGCTCCCAGTGCCAAAGCTACTCCCTAGTAGGGTAAGACCCATTTGGAAGTTGCATTAAAATTTCTTCAGGCTTCCAGACAGTGAAGATTTCAAGAAGGAATCAGAGCTACATCATTAGAAAAGTTAATGCATTTTGAAATGAGGGCATTTTTTTCTAACTTAAGTTGAAAATATGTACTGAGTGTTTTAAATGATCAATTAGAATTATCTTTTTTAAAAGGGGAAAAGGGACCAGAGATAGCACAGCAAGTAGGGAATTTGCCTTGCACAAGGTGGACCAAGATTCAGTCCCCAGCATCCCATAAAGTCCTACCAGGAGCCTATCAGGAACAATTTATGAGCGAAGGGCCAGGAGTAACCCCTGAATGTCGTGGGGGTGTGGCCCCAAATCAAAACAAACAAATAAAAAGGAGAGAAATTTGTGCTGCATTTTTCTAGTAGAGACTATTTGTGATTAGCAATATGAACCAGTTAATAGAGGTTTTAATAATAAATGAAGGAAACAAATGAAAATTCCATTTTTTCTCAATATCAGAATATCTAGGGCCTCATACGTGCAAGGTGTGTGCTTTAACACTGACCTTTATTCCCACACCCTTAAAACTCTTTCTATTTTAACTTTATTGCTTTGAAATTTAAATGAACTCAGCTAAGCATGAGAAAATTCTCAGATAGGGCTAAGTAACTCGCTATGTTCCTAAAAGACACATATTAGCCACAGAATCAAGAAGAAGCAGTGTGGTATACTGACAAATGAGATATTTGGAGATTTTTCTCTTTGGAATTCCATCTGTACAAAATTTCAGGTACTTGCTTCTGAGGAAATTTCTGACTTTCAAATTTTGACTTTCAAACATACAAAATAGAAATTATATTCAGTGTAAAAATAATTCACTATACAAAAAAATTTAAAGAGCTTTTAAGAACATTTTCAGTTAATTGTGAACATCTCAGGAATGTATTAGGGAAATGAGTCATGTTGGATATTGAATAATAGGTTTAATCCTTTAATAATAGGTTTAATCCTTTAATAGCTTTAACTCAAAGTTAAAAAAACATTATCTAAAATGTTAATATTTTAAAGTGTTTTATACACAGTTGTTCATTCTTTAAAAGGTATTCAATACGATTTAACATTTTCTAGACAGAATTGTGTGGTTTTTATTTTAGTCATATTTAAAGTTTGCAAAGCCCATGCACTTCTACTAAATAAACCTTAATTTGAAATTTAGACTGTTTGCTTTATATTGTTTAGAAATGTTCTTATTTGTGGTAATTTCACCTCAGAAAAACTCTTTTGCCAAAGAAGACAATCTTCCATTGACAGATGGAATGGGCAGAGGAAAATAATAGATATTATATAATGAATTTTGAAATTTTTCTGATTAAAAATATTTTGGAAGGAAAAAGTCAAATAATGGCATCTAAAACTTGAATTTTCAAAAGGGTAAATTATACCCCAATCTTTCAATTTTAAAAGATCACTATCAAATGAAAATTGGCCTATGGAACAGTGACCCAATATTTTGCAACAACTGCATATTCAAAAACAACATGCTGTTTTTGTTCCTACCAAACTTTTATCTGAAAAAAATCATATTCCCTCTATATTTTATGCAACAATTTTTCAAGACTTAGACTGATGTACCTACAATTTGTAAAAGAAAAACTATTTTCTTGCGTTGTTCGTTTTGCTTTTCTTAATATAAATCATATAGATTTCATATGATGAAACGCTGACCCAATAAAATTATTTCCAAAATGAGAACTTTTTCTTATATTTTCCAATGATTTAATCAAACTATACTGGCATATTCATTCCTGGAAGAGCCAAGAAAATCTATATGGATTATTTCAGTGCTGTAGAAATGAAAACTAGGAGGTATTTAGAACATTTTACAGTGATTTACTCACTCTGTATGATAAAATTTTCCAAGTTCAAGCTTAACGAAAAGTAATTTAATTTCAACGTTTTACTGAAAGGCAAAGCCAGACTTTCTCAGTGGCCAAAAGACAGGGCCAGCTGGAATTATAGAGCCCATAGAGAATGACTTAATAACCTGAGGCCAGTGAGTTTTAGGTTAGAAAGTTTCCTGGTCTATAAAACTAACTTCCTCCCTTCTAATAAGGAAACAGATCTAGCTAAGTTAGTATTGAAACATAAATTGGGCAAAGCACTTCTAAATCATCTTGGGAAAAAGAACTCAATTTCACTCCTTTTGTCCAAGAAGATAGAATGTCAGCGGATAGAAGTAGTCATAGAAACTTCTAGTAATGTTTTGGATTAATTTGTTTTGTGGCTTTACTTTGAGTCTAATATCTTTGCTACTCATCTAGGATAGGTCTTGAGGCATCTAGAGGCATTGTCAATGTAAAGATGACAATGACATTGTTTATCAGTTAGGATTCAATTATAAGACAAAGAAGACACAGTAGTTCAGTAATTAGTAGTAGTTAAAATAGGGGATAGAAAGCATTTTTTTTTTTCAGTTTTTGCACCTTGCCAGACAGTGTTTGGAGCTTACTCCTGGTGCTATGCTTTGGGATCACTTCTATTCTGGGCTAAGGGGACTGAATGAAGTGCAGAGGATCATAAATGATTTATCTACCTGAGAGCCAAACGTCACACCACTGAACTAATGCTTTTGCCCCTAGAAGGAAATAAAAAAATGGAGATATTCTATAGAGGAAAAACAGGAATAATAAATGAAAGGAACATTCTTCTTAGTAGAAACCAACAACAACAACAACAACAAAAATCCTGAAACAGAAGGTTCAAGAAACCTAAATTCACAACCTACCTCAGCAGCTGAGTTTCTGTCCTTGTTGGAGAGCATGACTCACGCACTGGGTGGCAGAAAAGCTGGACTGTGCATTTTTCACTCAGCTTTCTAGAGTGCCAGCAAAGTAACTTGCTGAAGGTATTGAGTTACGAAATCTTTAGGGAAATCTTTGGCAATTGAATACTACTGGTTACAGGTGGTGCATGGAAGGATGGAGTAACTGCGCATGCTCCAGGAGCCCAGCACTGGTGAATGTCTGGACAGTCAAAGTCAGGTTCCCGAGAAACCTTAACTTGCAGACAACTACTCAGATATCCTAGAATTTGAATGGAAAACGTTCACATTATTTGACAACTTCTAATATAACTCTAGTTATCAAGAGGGAGATTATTTCAAGAGTCCTTCTGTATTTCCAAATAACAGTGAAGATGATTCAGATATAAGGCAATAACTTTGCTTTCAAGAACTCTGAGATAATATGTCTCCTATGGTCTTGCTCAGCAAAGGGTATCTTCCACATGGGTAAGCGAGCTACTGATGGGAAGGCAGAAGCTATGCATCTGTTAGAGTTAGCTTCACTAACTAATACTGAAGTTCACTTCTCCTCCCTGTACCAATGAGTTATTGTTGCAACTTAATCTGTTCTTTTCATATTAATGTCAGGAATTCTTGCAAAAATAACAGATCCAGGGTCTGGACCAGTGGTGTAAGTGGTAGGGTGTTTGCCTTGCACGCTGTTCGATCCTGGGGGTCCCATATGGTTCCCCAAAACCATGAGCAATTTCTGAACACGTAGCCAGGAGTAACCCCTGAGCATCATCGGGTGTGATCTAAAAAACAAAAATAAATAAAAAAATAGCAGGTCCTATGACTTACTACTAAAAATCTCTCAGTTTGTATTCATTTTAATGGCAGTACAAAATACTTAAAATCTTTCTTGGCCCATTCTGAGCACTCAGTAGGCATAATCTATTAGTAGTATTAATGGTCATTCATGCTGCAGAGCACATTAAATTTTTTACATTATAAAGACTTTGAAGCCCACAACCCTTTTCTTAAGGCATCACTATAACCTTATTCCATTTTTCTAAGAACAAGTTGCTACTATGCAGTTGGAGAGGTCTTATGTAAATAGAGTTTTCAACAGATGTTTCCAAGAGAGCTGTCATTATTTTGTTAGGATAAGTCTTTTCGAAATAGATATTATAAAATACTGAAATGTCAACAGATTTTTTTTCTAATCTTTTTATTTTCTGCTTCCCATCTTAAAACAGGTTATTCCATGATCTTCTGAGTTCACTGACTAATAACAGTCAAAGCTATTAACTTAGAGGTAGGCTTTGGGGAATTGGAAATCATGCTGTTTTGGAGGAGGGGATAACAGGGAGTGACACACACACACACACACGCACAGAGAGAGAGAGAGAAAGAGAGAGAGAGAGAGAGAGAGAGGGAGAGAGAGAGGGAGAGAGAGAAAGAATAGTAGAGGCTCTTGGGCACTTTGATAGTGATGAGGTGCTATAATTTTATTCATCAGAACCAAGCAAGTCAACTCTATTATAACTATCTTTTTTCTTTTTTTTATCCTCAGTTTTTATTTTTTTAAATAATATCTTCGTTTAAGCACTATGATTACAGACATGTTTGTAGTTGAGTTTCAGTAATAAAATAGAACAACTAGAATAAAAATAATTTAACAAATTTCAAGAAACTCATGGTCTTTAAAGAAGAACAGTTTTCATGTTTGGCCATTAATTATAGTTTTTTCTAGTTTGAATGTTTATCACTACTAAGAAGTCAAAGTAGTCTTTAGGTACCCCTTTGTTAAGAACCATTACTCAATGCCAATAAGAGTAGCACTCAGAAATGAGGGTTGGAGGGTCACATACAGGCATTTATGTTGCCTCCGAAGCTCCAGAGTAGATAACTCAAAGATGTTCTTCCACTAAAATGCTTAGTTACCCTTGAGGGTTTCTTAATCCTATAATTCTTATTTTGCTCATCTGAAAAACATGAGTAATAACAGTGTCCACATTAAAACATTGTTGTGTAGACAAAGGTTTATAAACTCTTTCTGTTTATACTCATAAAGATTTATAACCATGCCTGGCTTATAATAAGTACTCATGCAAAGTGCCAGCTAGTTGTTCCACAAACTATTTGTTTTCTCCTCTGGGCCATAAATCTAGATTTCCTTTCCTGGTCTTTTTTTCATTTAGTGTGGTCATGGATTGAAAATCTAAAATGGACATAACTTTTAAGCAAGACCTAGGAAACACCTTGAAAATCCACCTTTTAACTTCCACCTTCTTGATACAAGTAGAGAATTCAGCAAAAAATTTCAAGACCTGAAGTTTGAAGATTCAAATATTAAAAGATTTGGGTTCTTCCATCATTGTATAAATGGCTTTCTGCCAATTTCCCATCTTGAAAATGTTTTGAATGATAAATAAGCCGACACTTTATCAAACAATCATATGTTGGGGCTGTTCTTAAGAGCAGTTTATATTTCTGTCAATAATACAGAAGAGTTCTTTTCTGCAAGTCTTTGCCAACACCTTTTACTTTTATGTTTTTAAGGATGAAAAATATTTATTAATGAACACTCTAAAAATTAAGTACTATTTTGTAATTATTGGCAGTTTTCATAATGTAAAGAATCTGACCACAGTTACTTTCAAGTTATTATTACGATATTATTGAATGTGAATTTTCTAATAATATAATATCCAAAATCATTTCTTTTTTTGTTTTGTTTTGTTTTTGTTTTGTTTTTTGGGTCACACCCGGCAGTGCTCAGGGGTTACTCCTGGCTTCATGCTCAGAAACCGCTCCTGGCAGGCACGGGGGACCATATGGGGCACCGGAATTCGAACTGATGACCTTTTGCATGAAAGGCAAACGCCTTACCTCCATGCTATCTCCCGGGCCCCCCAAAATCATTTCTAGTGAACTGATAAGAATCAATTCCAAAACACCATAGCAAAAGCAGAAATCATTCCCTGACTGACTGAAATAGTACTTATTTATATTAATAATTTTTGCTGCAGCTGTTACTTTATATAACAAATATTAAAATAAATAATTATTAACAAAAGAATATAAATTATTTACTCATTGGAGAAAGGAAGATTTTTGTTTTCTAATAAATCCAAATTCATACACTAATTTTACTGTTTGATTTTATTTATTTGTCTATTTATTTTCTGCATAAACACTAACAGAACTGCAGAACGCAAGAGAGAATTCAAAATTTGCTCAATAAGATCTGATGCCTCAGTATACAAGAGGTATAGTTTCTCTTGTGTTTTCTCCTAAACAAATATTGATAATTACCTAAAAATTCAAATGTAAATAAATGAAGGATGTTGCTACTGAAGTCTAAAGATAGTAAATAAACACCTCTACAACAGTATCACTGTCCTCTGAATGTCTTTAGAATTTTTTATTGTATTGATTTTTCTCTATACTCAAAACTTGTGAAAGATGATCATACAAACATTTCATACACAAAATTCTTGTATTCTTTTTATCTATTATTAGGACCCAAATATGACAACATTTTCCCTTCAAAATGTACCTTTTCTTTGATTTAACATAGATAGTTGTTTAAATTACTTCAATAGACATGAGTCTCATTATATTGATCAAAAACTGACTAGCATTAAAAAACATCTCTTTACATCTATATTAGTATGCTGGGATTTTTTTAATTATTCAAAGATAACTCTAAAGAAAAGCCTATTTAATGTGCACTTCACAACTACCAATGAATGTGCTAAACAAAAAAATGTATAAACAGGGCCCGGAGAGATAGCTCAGCAGTGTTTACCTTGCAAGTAGCCGATCCAAGACCAAAGGTGGTTGGTTCAAATCCCGGTATCCCATATGGTCTCTGAGCCTGCCAGGAGCTATTTCTAAGCAGACAGCCAAGAGTGACCCTTGAGCACTGCCGGGTGTGGCCCAAAAACCAAAAAAAAAAAAAAAAAGTATAGATTAATTATTCTAATTAATTATAAAGTAAAAATAAATCTTTCAAAAACTCACAACAGATTTCTTTAATCAATATTAATTGTATTATATTTGCGGGGGAGGTTGGGCCACACCTGGTGACTCTCTGAGGTTACTCCTGGCTCAACACTATTATGGAGACAGAGGGTATAATAAATATTTTTAAATAGCAGTTATAATCAACTGCAAATGCATATCATTTGTCTGAGATCTTGAGATAACTATCAAGTAAAATAATCTTAGACCAAGTCAGCAGTTTCCAATTTGTGTGATATGCGGAACCCTCTGTGGACTCAATACAGTGAAAAGCAGTGGATGGTTCATTGACTAAAAGAAGGCCCTTAGGACTAGACTTAGTGATCTCTGATATCATCTGCCAATGTTCAAGGTAGTGACTGCTTAGAGTCTACCAAGAGATCTGAGTTGTTAGATTTTCAATGCATAGTTTGACTTTCATTGAATAAGATGTACGTAAGGTTTTATGGTCTGGGTGTATCCATACCCTAGAAATATGGTTCCTTTGGCCTAAACTTTTGAATGAACTCAGAAGACCTGGTTCCCAACAAGACTTTTATTTATTTTTGATACCACTTTAGTTTTATATTATTTATTAATATAATTCATGGATAGCATAGCAATATTAAAACCATTACTAAAAACAAAAATAATCATAAATATTATTATTCCTGTGCATTTAATATGTGCTTTTTATATATGCTACTCTTCAAACATCTGTTAAGTATTTTCTATGAGCATATTAAGGATAGGTAAATAAATTATTATTAAAATATATTGTGATGTGCATCAACCATATAAAGTAGACTATACCTTTATAAGATCATTTTCCAATTTTTTTTACACTATACTCTTTTTTTTAATTTATTTTACCCTTGTGCTTTACAAAGTCCTTTATACTTATATTTCAGACATATAATAAATCAGGGTCATTCCCACCACCAGTGTTGACCTCTTTCCACCAATGTTCCCAAAGTGCATCCTATACCACCACAATTTGCCCTTTGGCCTGCCAGTATAAAAGGCCCATTTTAAGTTTAGATCATTGTAGTTTGGATCTCTTGAGTCTATTGTTATTGACTTTGACTTGAATATTTAGTTAAGTCATTTTATCTCCACCAATGTACCTGAGATCACTTGTCTCCTTCCTGGTCCACATCCTTTATTTATTCTTCTTATTTTTACAGAAAATGCAGAAATATGAAGTAAAACAAAATAATCTGTGTCCCAGATAACTTCTCTATATCCTCACATATTGCCCCCACAAAATACTATGACGCATGTTATATTCATTCTACAGATAATAAAATAAAAGCTCAAAAATTTTAACCATATAGTTTATAAATTCTGAGATTTAATTTAAATCCACATCTTTCCAATAACAGAGCTCTTTTATCACATTTTTGTGCCTCTCCCAAATATTTTATCATGTGATTAGTATTATAACCTCAACATACACATTACCTATGCCCCATTTTCTCATTATATTCATAAACTTATTCATCCATGAACTTATTATAGTTTTCTACAAGGCACCCTCCTCTTCCTGCTACAACTCTTCTAAAACTGTTTTCTTTTCTTCCCATTTTCTACCACAATATCTATCTTGACCTACAAATTTTAAGACTCTTCCACCTATGGAGTTATAAGTAATAAATCTATAGGTAACAATTGAGTTTTTGATCCAAATTATTATTTTTGTTAGCTACTATTTTATTTCTTTGTATTACTTACTCTTAACATGGATAATATTTTTTTCTCTTAATATAATTTTTTATTTTTAAACATGTTGGGTTACATATCGTTGGCAATCATATTTTAGATACAAATTAACATAAAATCAGGGGAACTCCCATCACCAAAAAGTCCTCCGTCCACCTCAGTTCTCATCCTAGTTCCCATATCCTCTCCCCTACCGCCCCCGCCCCGGGGGTTGCTAAAGCAAGTGGTCTCCTCTGCGTCTAATTTGCTACTTGGTGGTCTTACACCAGTTTGGTCTTGGTTACCGCCCTTTCACCCCCTGATTGGGAAGGGGGACTAGTCAGTATAAGTTATGTGGATTTGTTTGAGAAAGAAGAAAAAAATAGAAGATAAAGAAAAAAAACCGGATAAATAAAAATAAGTAAGTAAATAAAAAAAAGAGAGAGGGGTTATATACTCTGGGAATGGGTGCAGTCCTTCCAGAGGCTTTCATTATTGGTTTGAGAGGCAGGGGTGGGGGGGAATGAAGGTGGCATAGAATAACTGTACATAAAGAATCGTCAGATGAAATATCCAGTGAGCATTCCAAAACAAAACAAAACAAAAAAACATATATAGGCCATGGTATTGAGATAGAAACGTGGCAGTAAACATAAGAAAAGAAAAGAAGAGAATAAATATATATATACATATACTTGGAGACATCCACTAAAGTAGTCAATCCGCAATAATAAGATCAACGAAAGATAGATACATAAATAATGATAAAAAAAGATTGTGTTGTGCTTATTATTATTTTTTCCCTCCTGCAGATGCACAGTAAATATTGGGGTCATTCGAAAGGAATTTCCTTTGGCTAAGAGATACAGGGTTTAACGTTATTTAGATACATCTTTGATTCTTAAAGAAAGACATAAAATCGATGACAGCCCAAAAAGGATGTATTTATTCAGGTGCTTAATTTTAAAATGCTAGATCTATATAATTTATTATTAAATTTTTACTATTAAAATAAAAGCACCTAATGAAAATAGTATTTTATAGATGTATTGCAAAGAATGGCTGCATTTAAGATATATGCCAGTCATTCATAAGATGCTTCCATCTGAACTTTGTCATTTGATTAGAGAATGCAAGGGTTTGCTAATAGACTAAGATATAATGTAGGCATGAAATATAAGTATGGTTGAGGGTGTGAAAAAAAGGTGGACTAGAGAGATAATAAAAGGATAAGTTGCTTGTCTGGCATGCTACCAACCTGTGTTTGATCTGGAACCACATATGGTCCTCAGAGCCTGGCAGGAGTGATCCCTAAATACAAAGCTATAAGTGACTCATGTGAATTACTAGGTTTGTCCTAAAAAACAAAGCTATAAATAAATAAGGTAGTGAAGGGAGGGGGAACTCAGGAAGAGTTTTTTAGATTTAATTGTTGTTCAAATAGAATATAGGAAAGAAAACAGATTAAGATGTCCCCATAGGCTTTAGTCTGAGATTACAGGTTACCTAACTTGATGATGAGAGAGTTGACTAAGAAGTATAAAAAGTCAATGATTTGATTATTGATTTCACTTAGGAAATAATAAATATAAAGTGCAAATTATCAGAATTCTGGATGCAAATATGTATAGAGTTAAAGCTCTTTGGAGGTAAGTCTGAGATAAAGCTTTAGGTTCGTCAATATATAGATGGTGGTTAAAAGTGTACATATGGATGATATTATGTCAAAAAGACTATACAAAAACTGAGAAATAAGTCTATTAAGGGACCTGAGAGAGTACCAATATTTAAGTAATAGATGACAACCATGCCTCAATAAATCTGAGGTAAAGGAGAAAAATGAAAAAGAATTATGAGAATAAGAAACTAGAAAAATTTTAAAAAGCAATAACAGCATACTCAATGGGAAAATTTGTTCTGAGCTATTATGGATTAGTATAGTGATTCTTATAGTCTATAATAATAGTTACCTGTAAATTTTGTCATATTTCTCAATAGAGAGACATTTGTTAACTCTATGGGGCACCACTTATGTAATAAACAATGTGAATGGGCTCTCTAAGAGTTGTGCTTGTGCAGATTTGGTGGAAGGTGTTGTATATTGTATGACTTAAATTCAATCAGGAAGTTTTATAATTATAAAAAGAACCGTATTATCAGCAAGCGTATAACCATGGATTTAAATAAACTAACTTAAATAAAGAGTTGTGCATCTCTGAGATGGAATAATAGTTAACCCAGGCCCCTTTCCCATTTGGCCTTATACCCAACAATAAATAAACTTATTTCTAATCCAAAGGAAAAAATATAGGAATCTGTATCCCAATCCTGTAGCCATTTATCACCTGAAAATCTTTATCTACCTTAACTGTAGGCCTTCTTTGAACCATTGCCAACAATATGGAAAGCAGTTATTCTATTAATCGTATCCCAATGAGGAATTTCAGTCCTATAGTCAGTTCAAGAAGAAATTTTATATTTATAGAAACTGATGAAAATGTGCAATGCCAGTATGCACATAGCAGTCATTTCGACAAAGGTGTCATGTCAGTTCCTTTAGGATTTATCGCAACTTGGGAATATTCCATTTACTTTAATAATCAAATGTTCAAAAGTATCATCAAAATGTAGAAATCTGTGCGTGCTTTATAGGAAAAGATGTTCCCTTAAAGATGCAACTCTTAATGCTCAGTGTAAAATGCTTGTAGCTTTTATTATGTCTTAGATGAAAAACATGTTTTACTGCATACCAGAGTAACAGACGTCAACTCACTCTTCAAATTGGGAACAGCTTTTTATTTTGCTCTATTCAACAATTTCTGAGTCCTAATTCAACCCTTCCCTTCCTCCAGCCTACCTCCCACCACCATGCATTTGTCTTTGCCCTAGCAAAATAATGTCACAAATGGCTTTTTCAAATGCAAGGGTAATGTACGCAAGGTGACAGAGGAGGATTCAAAGATCAGTCTCTACCAGCTTTCTCTCTTTTTATTCGTTAAGAATAATAGAGGGAAGCTAGATGGTGAAATATTTACTACCTCAGCATTGCTGATTGAACACAATCCACAGGAAACCCAGATGTCCAGAGTAGTAGATCAGAGAAGGAAACTCATGTGACTGTAGAGCCAAATTTTGATTTCTAGCCTCCTGTGTAAGAAAAAAGAAAAAGAAAGACCATCTGCTCGGCTATTAAAATCCAAGATGGAAGCATCTATCATGACCTCTTCCAAGTGCCACTTCTTTCTTTACTGAAGATCAGGGAAATAGGTTCATTCTTGATGCTTAAATATATTCTTTCAAATACAAATATAATTTTGGATGGCAAGTAATCTCTACCAATTTTCTGAGGATTAAAGAAATTGGTATTTTACTAAGACAGATCTTCTCATCATTCCTTCATGTATTTTTCTAGTACT
>PVKC010031734.1:0-14444 GCA_004027635.1 Crocidura indochinensis | reverse complement strand
CTTAAGGTCTCTTGTGATAAAGGTTAACTCTAGAACATCATACTTTTAGACACAAAGTGCACTGATGATAATTTTTTACCAAGAAATTATTAGAATTGCATGCAGAAGCTCTGCTTTCTATTCTGATTTTTTTTCTCATGCTAATTTATGGACAAAGCTTTCAACTTGATCTCAGTTTTCCCAGCTTAAAATGGATCACAAATAGAAAATATTTATGAAGCAATGTATATCAAACATTCACCTGTTTCCTTCTAAATACAGACACTTACTTCTACAGGACTGTGCATTCTAACCAGAGCAAACCATAAAGTATCTTCTTTTTAAACTCTCTAGGACACAAACTTTCAAAAAAAAATCAGAAAATTGAATTTCAGCTCAAGCACTCACTAGATGGAACACATCTTCTAAATTCTTTGGACCTAGACTACTTGGTCAAAGAAGTAATCTACTTAGTATGAGGGCTAAAAATTAGATGTACAGGGATGGAACTGAAAGAAAGCATGTTAAATTAAGTAAGCCAGGAAAAGAAGGATAAAAACAGTGGATATTAGATATTATTTGTATGTAGTGTTTAGAAGAACTGCATGAGGAAATGCAATGGTTTAATTGCATTCTTGACAATGGAGATTGTCAAGAACACTCTTGATCCCAGAATATAGTGAGAAGAAAAGAAATACAGTGGAGGAAAAAAAGACAGATGTGGAATAACTGGGGACAAGAGATAAGTGAATTCAGGTACATTGGTGGTGTCAGGAAGGACAGAACTAATAATGCAAATTTTGGAGTCAACACCATTGAAATCATGAGACCAAACTCTGACAACTAAACTTTTTATTTTATTTTATTTTATTTTATTTTATTTTTGGTTTTTGGGTCACACCCAGCAGTGCTCAGGGGTTACTCCTGGCTCCATTCTCAGAAATTGCTCCTGGCAGGCACATGGGACCATATGGGGCACCGGGATTCGAACCGATGACCTTTTGCATGAAAGGCAAACGCACCACCTCCATGCTATCTCCCGGTCCAGGGAGGGGCCAGGCGGTGGCGCTGAAGGTAAGGTGCCTGCCTTACCGCACTAGCCTTGGGTGGACCGCGGTTCGATCCCCCGTGCCCCATATGGTCCTCCAGGCCAGGGGCGACTTCTGAGCGCATAGCCAGGAGTAACCCCTGAGCGTCACTGGGTGTGGCCCAAAAAAAAAAAAAAAAAAAAAAAAAAAGGTCCAGGGAATGGGAATGGACTCTGGTGAAGGGAGGTTGATGCTGATAGTGGGATTGCAGTTGAAACATTGAAGCTCAACTTTGAATAACTTTGTAAATAACATTGTTTTAAATAATTTTTAATTAGATTGCAGGGGCTAAAATGAATGTAAAGTGGAGAGGGCACTTTTTCTTTTTTGCATGTAGCCAACCTAGGTTTAGTTCCAGCACCCTATATGGTCCCCTGAGCCCAGCCAGAAGTAATCCCTGAGCACAGAGCCAGGAGTAGTCTCTGAGCACCACCTAGTAAGGCCCAAAAACTAAAAAAGGAAAAGGAGGGAAAGAGAAAAGGAAAGAAAAAAGAGAAGGAAAGGGAAGGGAAGAAAGGAAGGGAAAGGAAGGGAAAAGAAAGGAATGAAAAAGAAAAAATAATAAAGAAATTAGATGTGCAAAGTTAGAGAGCTATCTCAAAGACTGATTCTCATAACTCTGCATGGTCCCCAAAGTACTGAAGGAAGGAACCCCCAAGCACAAAGCTCAGAAAAACTCCCAAACATCATTAAATATGGATCCAACGAGTCCAGAGTGATAGCACAGCTGCAGAACTTTTGCACTGCACACAGCTGTCCTAGGACGGACCTTGGTTCGATCCCCATTGTCCCATATGGTCCCCCAAAGCTAGGGGCCATTTCTGAGCACATAGGCAGGAATAACCCCTGAGTGTCACCAGGTGTGGCCATATATATATATAGTCCAAAATAAAAATTTTAAAAAATCATATATATAAAGCACCAAGGGTAAGGTGTGACCCCATCAAAATTACAGCAGAGTAATTGAATTTACATTATTTAGCCTCTATTCTATTCTACTGAGCCACAACTCTATATATTTCGTTTTTAGTAAGTATATTCTCATGCTTGAAAACTCTTAAAGTAAAAATGATTATAAATAACCTTTGGATAGTCTTTAAATAATTCTTTGTGTTTGGAAAAAAAATCTATAAAAACATAAACGTATCCAGAGTGTCAAATATACAGTCTAATCATTTTGTAGGATCACAGCTAATACAGTTCAATCTAAATTGCAGTTTGACATAATTATACATAACCAAACACTAATAAAAATTGCTGCCTTATATTTCAAATTAGTGATTATGGTAGTAAACATTAACAACATGTCAAATATAAGATGGTGATTTGTTCTGAAATGTATTAGAAATCATTATGCTCTATGATAATTTTAATTACAATTGGTAGCAAGAGAATATGCCTCGCTCTTTGACTCTCAGTGAATTCTAAGAGATGGCGGCTTTTCAGTCTTAGCTCTGACTCCCTACATTTGAATACTGGAAATCCATGACTTTTTACCCCTTAAAAATGTATACCCTGAATTTTAAGGGTTCCCTCTTTAGAATCTACATCTCAAGGTTTGGAGTCATTGTTCTCAGCTTAAATCCTGACTCTACCACTTTCTAGCCATATGTATTTTAAGGCAGGTTGAATTTTAGTTATCTTCTCATCTTTCATGGCCTTCTCATTTACAAAATGTAAAATACCTACCTCATTGGGATGATAAAAACAACCATTAGACCAGGGCCTCAAACTACAGCCCTTGGGTCATATGCGACCCATTGAGAATATTTATCTAACTCACTAGGTGCTTTTGCTGCAGCTGCCTGTCCTGCTTAGTAGCTGACTAGTCCGGGGTCACAGTGTGCATGTGTTGGATGTGCACTGCACTCTCTAACTCTCCTCCTTCTCTCTGTCTTTCATCTCAATCAGTCGTCCTCAAACTACAGCTTGCCAAAAGCAGGCCCATAGTTCCCATTAAAATACTGGTATGTTTATTGATTTAATTTTACTTGTTCTTCATTTTAAATATTGTATTGGTTCCCATTTTGTTTTTTACTTTATCATAATTTATGTGCAGTCTCTATAGGAATTTGTTTATAGTTTGTTTTTTTTTTTAAAAAAACTATAGCTCAGCCTTCTGAGGAATAGAGAACTGGCCCCCTGTTAAGAAGTTCGAGGACCACTGTGTTAGACCATTCTGTATATAATGTGTGGTGTAATACCCGGTACATAGTAAATCTTTAATATATCTTAGTAGTTACTATTTTAATAACTCATTCTACGCATTTTAGTAAACTTTTAAGGCCATTGTTTTAATAAAAATAACTGAATCAACTAAAAAAAAAAAGTACAGCAGATAGAGCGCTTGCCTTTTAAATGGCCAACCTAGGTTCAATCTCTAGCATCCTTATATGCCCCTTGCCAGTTCCCATTGTGAGTGATCCTTGAATGTAGAATCAGGAGTAAGCCCTGAGCACCACCAGGTATTGACACCCCCCACCCTAAAAAAAGACCAAATTACCTAAGCATATAAAATAGAAATGTGCTTCATGGTAGCCTCTCTTAAAATGCTGTAGCTTTCAGATCTAGTCAGTCTTAGCACTTTCTTCTTTCTTTCCATAGTTTCTGCATTTCTTTTCGCACATGGCAAGTCCATAGGAAGACCCTGTTCTTTACATTGTCATCTCTCCACAGTGTCTGGATTTGAATCAAATATGCCTCAACCCCTTCTCCCCCGCATCTATTCTAACTTTCACCATGGCCCTTAAGCATCGCTCCAGTATGCAGCCCTGGCTCCACAAATTAAAACACACAAATTAAAACTCATTGCCCATAGAGGCAGGAGACTCACCAACCCTCTTTAAAGCTGGTCATACCTAAAATCTCATCACTGGACCATAATGGAGGAACTTAGTGGAACTCTCTCTGCTGTGTGAAATATATCATTCTCATGTCTAAATTATTTGTTCATTCAGAGTTGCTTGTTTTCACCACTTTCAAAGCTCCCTGGGCCTTGCCCTATCTTAGCAGGCCTCTCAACTCCATGATCTCCATGCATTTGCGTGGATTCCTGCAAAGTGAGGAAGAACTCCCGGCATTATAATAAAGCACCTTTCCATTCTCCATTTCCATACCCTTTCAGGTAAAATATGCAGGAGAACAGACTGGACTGCTAATTAGGGCACTGTCTGAAACAACCATGAGCCACATTTCCATCAGTGCAATAAGCAAGACTCTTCATTAAAATCACTGTCCTCTGTATGGGAAAGCTGTTTCCAGTGCAATAGATCTAATTCACAGGAGTGATCATGCAGACTCAGGTACAGTATTCATTATTAACTTAAAAAGTATGCCAAATCAATTAAAAACCATTTTAAAGGGAAGGAATAAAATTTAGTTCTACCTAACTGCGGCTCAACTCTAATTTATCTTCCAGCCACTTTCAAGGGATTTTTTTATAACTGGGTTCTTAATCTAACATTCATTGGAAAAGGTAATTCTCATGAAATTACAATGGCATCTCTTGCATCGTTTAATGCAAATGTTCCCATTCTGCGGAGATGGAGAGCAGTTTCTCCGAGAAAGACTCCCTTCAAGGTGGAAAGCGAAAGAGCTCAGGGATCTGCAGAAGAATAAAACATTGCATTTCAGAAGCGACTCAAATTTAAAACTCTGCCTGCATCCCCTATGATAAATTGTATTCCAAATATAGGTTATTCACAACATGTTTGTTATAAGGCAGGGCATATGAATTCCTACCATGTCTTTCTTTACAAACATGTCAAGACTTGTGAACCCTTAATGAAATGCAACATTTTAGAGGCAAGAGGAAGCTATAAAAATGCCAGGAAAAAAGAGGCCTCTTTTCCTCAGAGACAGAACTGGGACCTTCTCATTCTGAGGCTAGTCTCCTGTGTACTGCATCACCACAGAGCCAAATGGGTTCTAAAGTCATTGATTTGAGCCACATCAGTATACCGATGAAGAGATTGAGACTAGGAAGAGATACAAAACTTCACCAAAGTGTCAAGTAGCTAATAGGCAGAAATAACTAGGATTAGGTCAGGCTTGGCCATCCTCAGCCTGTCTTCCACTAGGGCCAAGGGATTGACAAGGCTCTAAAATAGGCATTTCCTTGTGGGGGTTCCTCAGTAAGTCCTCAGGAGTACTATCTGTGTCTAGAAATTGGTGAGGCCAGGAGAAGAACAACAATTAGGATAATTACTACACCCTCTTTCTAGTCCCAGCACAACATGGCCCCCTGGGCATAGCCTTGAAGGCCCTCAGCATTGCCAAGGTTGCCCCAGTAGCCTCAAAACTGCAGGACCTGTACATATAACATCCTCAAGTCCTTACACTGAATTGCTCACATAGTTGACCAAGAATCACTAGTTGGAGTCTCTGGACCTCCTGAGCACCTCTTGGGGGGAACCCCAAAAGTTAAAAGGTAAAAAATAGTTCAATAAAACTTAAGTCAATTTGCCAGGAAGACATTTTAGTCATGCTATAAAAGTGAGCTGAATTGATTTTAGATTAAATTCTTTTTATAACATAGGAGCTACACTGTGGTACTTGAATGTGCCAGGGCCACTCTTACTGCTGTGTGCTTTGATTGTTCAGTGCTCACATCTGGACAATATGCTGCGCAGGGTACATGCATACTTACATCCAGCTCTGCTGAGGCAGGAGAGATACTTGAAGTGCCAGGGATAAAAATCAATCCCTTACACATCCGTCATACATGCTCTATCACTTGAGCTCTCTCTTCCCTGACATTTGTCATTTCTTTAAGCAAGACTCAAAAATACAATCCCTCAGTTAACTCAGTTTTCTCCCTTTTGGGTCAAGGATCATTTTTGATAAAGCAACAGAGTAATGCTGCCTGCTTTGCATCTATTCTCTTTTCTTTCTTCTTTGTACCCAAGACCTTTTCCAACCACCTTTAGCCAGTAAATTTCCAGATCTCTCTTTCTCTCTCTGCCTCTCTGTTTCTCTCTCTGTCACTCTGTCGCTCTCTGTCTCTCTGTCTCTCTCTGTCTGTCTCTCTGACTCTTTTGCAGCTGGGCCCCAGGGACCCATGTCAGTCTTTCAGCACTGGGACCTGCCAGACTTGGGTCTCTGTAGCCTGCAGCCCTGCAACCTTAATAGCCTTGGTCTGACTGATGTTATTCAGTCCCTATCTCATCCCTCCCTGGTATGGGGGATCAAAAACGAACAGAACACTGATGTCTGGGAATCAGGAAGCTTTTTCTATAAGAGAACTAATAGTGACTTTTCGGCTCCATAGGCCATTTAGTCTTTGCCAAAAGGATTCAAGTCTGCAGGTTTAGAGTAAAAGTAGGCCTAGAGCCAGTAAACGAAGTTTGGCTATGGTTGGATACAACTTCATTTGTCTCCACTGAAATCCATTGTCATATAACTTTCATATGCCATAAACTCATTATTCCTTTGATTTTTATTCAACCAATTTATCATGAAAAACCCATTCTTGGCTCATGAACTATTGAGGAATCGCAAGTCAGCAGCCTACATTGACCATAATTTGCCAACCCCTAATTTAGGGTTATGAAAGAAGCAAATAGGAAGAAAAGTTGCACTCTCTCCAGATTATCTCTCTAGATTATCTCTTTCTAACTTGTTATTTCTTAGCTAATAGACAACTTTTATAGTAAAAAAAAAATCCATTTTTCTTTTTTTTTGGGGGGGTGGCACACCCAGTGATGCTCAGGGGCTACTCTTGGCTATGCACTCAAAAATTGCTCCTGGCTTGGGGATCCATATGGGATGTTGGAACATCTAACTGCAGTCCATAGTAGTTAGTGCATAAAAGGCAAATGCAGTCCATAGTAGTTAGTGCATAAAAGGCAAATGCCCTACCACTTGTGCCACCTCTCCGGCCCCCAAACTGCCCATTTTTCTATCTGCATGCAATTGATTTTACTCTGCTAACTAGAGATTCTGATAATCACCTAGTTCCTAGGTAGACTGGATGAGGTATCTCCCTCTATGGTAACTACAAATAAAAGGAAGTCCTAACTTCATGGCTAAGAAACAGTGGTGAGCTTAAGTTATTATTACAACAACCAAATGAAAGAAAAAGAATCACTCGTGAGATAGTAGATATATATCTTATAGATGGATGTTTAGCTTCCCTATGTAAATGTTGCTTTAATTTTAACAATACTGTAGTTTACATACAGTCAATATCAGCACCAACAAATCTGTCACTGAAATCATTTTCAATCTTTTGTCTGTACAATGAAGTAAGTAGGAACAGAACGCTCCATTTAAATACCTTTACACACAGCACAACTCTGCCAGCATCAGCATATTACAAAAACCAATTTTCTTACATCAACTTCTATCTACTTCTAATTCTGTAGCATAGCTCTGGGGAGTTGCTACAAGGTCTGTGTAAACTGAAAATCTAAATAACATTATGACGCCTATTACAGAACTAATTTATAATCTAATACCCCAGTTGAATTTAATATCCTATTTATTTATTCAAGCAAAATATCTGAAAAAAATATGTCACATCATAATGTAGTTGTTATGAAAATGGAAAAATAAAACAGAATTTTAGAGAAGGCATGATAATTGCTAGGGGCAGGTATGAGCAAGAATTTCTGAGCCCTTCATGCCAAAGAGAGATGGGAGCCCTTTAATAAATAGAATTTTTGCTTTATAATGCAATTATTGTCAAATTTAGTATTTTGCATCAAATTTACAACTTTAAAATGTGATTCCTATTAATGTTATCTGCTCAGAGCTACTGCAGCATAAAGCTGTTGGCCAACAGATGCCACCTCATCAGCTGTCTTTAACAACTCTATTCCCATCCTGGATTGAAGAACTGAGTTTACGGCAGCTTTTATTAAGCGTGCATTGCCAATACAAATGCACAAGCCATATGCATACATATAGCATATACTGGCTAATGGAAAGAACGATAGTGTTGCATCTCAGCATATTAAGTTTCATGCTGATTTCCCTGTCTTGAGATTAAATGAAGGAAGGGAAGAAAAGGGGAAAGGTGCAGGGAGAGCCAGGTGGAACAAGGAAACAAGAGAGGGAAGGAAAAAATAAAGAGTTGAGAACCAGACAAAAAGTCAAGAAAATTACTAGGCATTTGAATAAGGAAAGTTATATAATTTTAACAAATAATGGCTAGGTGACACGGATAACCTCCCATTATAGGCTCCTAGCCATCCAAGAAGCAAGACATGATTTAAAGAAAGTTTAGTGGGACTAGACAGCACATTTACAATAGAGCCTGAAAGACTCAGAGAAAGGCCAGTGGCACTGGAATTCTTTCCAGGATACAGTAAATGCCTATTTCTTGCTTTCTCTTGAGCTGGAAGCCATAGTGATACCTTAGCTGGCAACAAAAGGCACGATGGCCATAGGTCCAGTAGTCCACATGGAGCACAATCTCACAATGGGGACTTCCAATCATCGTGATAATCAGTTGACTGTATCACCAGGTTGCTAATGTTGAGAATTTTTCAATCCTAGTGTAAAGCTACATGTCAGGTTGACAAGTTCTACTCCTGAATTTCTGATTAGGTCCCCCATTTATTCTGTTATGCTTCCAAATTTAGGGACCAACGGACTCTGTGATCATATCGAAAACGCATTTGGGAAGGATCCTCTTGCCCTGAAAATTATTATAACACTGCTCTCTCAATACCCTGAAATCCTATAATTAGCAATTCATTCTTTTGCTTTTAAATGTTTTCTAGTCTCCAAGGGTACTGAAATTAAACTCAAATATACCTAGGAAAAGAAATAATTTAACCAGTCTTACTGAATGATGTCTTGTTAGCTACCAAAGCCCTTCCGAACTTAAAGAAGGCACCACCCTATTTAAATGACCCAAAAAAGGAAAGTATCAACAACAAGGGAATAAATCTAGTCTTGCACACATGGGCTATGTGACCCATCCTAAGCAAAGGCAGCATGTTATCCAGGGTCAGGGATGCCAGAGTCATCTAGCTCTGTTGAGCACAGTCTGATAGCTACAAGAATTCACACTCAGATCCCAAACATGTTTCAGACACAAACAGACATACCCTATAAGTGCCCATTTTCAAAACAGGTAAATGGAGACTCTTATGTAAAACTTACACTCTCTTCTGACAGATAGAACCCCACTGGTAGTGTCATGTTCTTTCAAATACAGAACTGAATGACCGTGATTTTCTGGGTAGGATTTTCTGCCTTGGGTAGTTTCTATCTCCTTCCCTCACTTTTCTACTAATGTCAACTCGGTTATACTATTTGAGAACTAGAAAACCATCTGGGCCTTTTTACTTGCTCTTTAGAAAAGATATACATATGCAATAGAAACCCAGCTCAGCATTCTATTGATTATTACCTATAAATCTAGCTCCTCGTAAAAAGCTCCCATGAAATACAATCCAGGAATATAAATCTCTCTGAGGGAGATGAAATCTGATGGGAAATAAAATTCCCTCATTTCATTTATTTCCTTGTTTAAAAGACTGACTTTCCAATCAGCTATGAGTTTTAACACAGGCTGGCAAGGGAGATGGGTTCAGTCCATCATGGGCTGGGGAGTGAGTTTGACAACAAACACTGTCCATTCACTAGCACTGTCTCCATAGGTAACTTCTGCTCTCTGAAGCACATCTCTTAAAAAGGGAGAAGATGGGGGCCGGAGAGATAGCATGGAGATAAGGCATTTGCCTTGCATGCAGAAAGTCAGTGGTTCGAATCCCGTCGTCCCATATGGTCCCCTGAGCTTGCCAGGAGCGAATTCTGAGCACAGAGCCAGGAGTAACAAATGAGCACGACTGAGTGTGACCCAAAAACAACAGCAACAACAACAAAAAAAAGGGGGGGAGAGGATCTCTTTCCCCACTGCTGTGAGATTAAATTTGATTACTAGATTGTACCCTGCATCCATTAGGAATGCAAAAAAGATAGCTGTTATATGTAACACATCTCTATCTGCAAAACTATTCTAATAATTAAAAAAATAATTAAAAGTATTAGCTATTTCACACACACAAGAAGAAACCGACACTTTCTCCCCCACAAGTCCATGTAATGACCCATAGTTGTTATTTTCTTTAATCACTCAACTGGCATTTGCTAAGAACAAACTATGAGTCAATCCTGATCTTCAATTCTGGGAAGGACTTTAGAACTTTATCAGGTCTTTATCTCTAACTTTAAAAGTCTATAGGATGGGGAAAAGAGATTACTTAAGGGTTAAAAAACACATGTCCCATATGCAGCTGATCTTGGTTCAATCCCTATATCATCTTTTCTTCCAACATTAACAAGTGCAACTGGAGGTCCATGAACACCACCTTGGTGATCTGAGTAATGTGAGCATAAAATTCATCAATGAGCACCATATTTTTGGCCCTCGGTCTGAACCACTATACATGTTCTCCAAGAATCACTGAACCTTTTCAAAATTGTTTGTGAAGTCCTTGCTTCTCCCACTCAAAAAAAAAAAAATCATATGACCAATGCTTTCTTTGGGTAAGGGGAATATTTGGAGATGCTGAGATGCTTAGGGAAAAATCTCAACTCTGTCTTAAGGAATTACTCCTGGGGCTGGAGAGATAGCATGGAGGTAAGGCATTTGCCTTTCATGCAGAAAGACAATGGCTTGAATCCCGGCATCCCATATGGTCCCCTGTGCCTGCCAGGGGCAATTACTGAGCACAGAGCCAGGAGTAACCTCTGAGCACTGCCAGGTGTGACCCAGAAACAAACAAACAAACAAAAGGAATTACTCCTGGCTGTGCTTGGAAAAGTATATGGGATGTGGGGATTGAACTTGAGTCAGCAGTTTAAATGGAAAGGAAAACCAATACTTAAGGTAACATGCTAAGTAAAATAGGAGGTGGATGAATAATATGTTTTTGGGCAAAAATTCCTCTTCAGCACACAGATTCAGTCCTCTGAGTCTGTCCATTCAGAATCTTTGACAGATATAATATGTCTTTTCTCATTGAAGCCTTCAGGGACCTCTCCTGGGTTCTACTGACACTCCAAGCTGGGGCACAATCTCTGACTTTCCACATTGTGTTGCAATTTTGATTGAACAAATCGGCAGATCCCAACACAGTGAGCTTTGTAACAACTAAGACAAAACCCCATTAGTTATTTTTCTTCTCTTCCTTCCCAGAAGAGTGTCTGCACAGAATCATCAACCTGTGCCTCTAAGCCTCTGCTCCTCACACAAAAGCTCACCAGAGACACATACCCTTAGATCACTCCAAGTGATCAGAAAGAAGGTTCCTGGGTCCCTAAGTCTAAGCAGCTGAGATATATATTTTCCCACAGGAAAAAAAATGCAAATAGAAATGGATTGTTTTTGAACAAAAAAGGAAAGTTTTTGAGGCTGAGAAGAATGTTGGCAATAGCATTTTCACTTCAACTGGCCAGAAAACTTGCCCTGTTGCAGCCCTTCTGATCTTTTGAACTTCCAACTCTATGCTTCTACAATCAAACCACATGGTAAAACTGACCTTCCACTCTCTTCCCATGAGCTTAAACAATGAAATGGTCTATGCTTGAGTAAACCAGCATAGTGTTTGTTTCACATTTTTCCCTATGAATGCATGGTACAGTTGAACGAGAACCCTAGAATTCATTAAGTGTTAGGCTAAAAGAGCAAAGCATGTAGTGATTGGTCCAATGGGTTGCCAAGATAGAATAAACTTCTTAAGCAAAATATAACAAACAACCAATCAAAAAAAAAAAAAATAGAAGGGGGATAAAGCCAAAGACAGTGGTTCGAATCCCAGCATCCCATACGATCCTCCAAGCCTGCCAGGAGCAATTTCTGAGTGCAGAGCCAGTAGTGGACCCTGAGCGCTGCCGGGTGTGACCCAAAAACAAGCAAACAAACAAACAAACAAAAAATTGGAAGGGGGTGGGTGGAAAATGAACAAAATCTTTCTCAAAGGAGGCATATGCCGATATCCAAAAGGTATATAACAAAAGAATCTGAAACTCTTATCACCAGGAAAATGTAAATCAAAACACAACAATGAGATATCATCTCACACCCATGTGATTGGCATCTATCACAAAGAACAAAACCAACCAGTGTTCATGGGAGATAAGGGACCCCTATTCACTGCTAGAGGGAATGTTGGCTAGTTCAGCCATTTTGAAAAATGATATCCACAGTTCCCAAAACACTAGAAACTTGTTTTTTGTTTTTTGTTTTTATTTTGGGGCCAAACCCGGTGATGCTCAGGAGTTATTCCTGGCTATGTGCTCAGAAGTTGCTCCTGGCTTTGGGGACTATATGGGACCCTGGGGGTCATACTGAGGTCTTTCCTGGATCAGTCACATGCAAGGCAAAGGCTCTACTACTGTGCTATCACTCCCGCCCTGGAACTTGTTTTTTGTAACCCAGAACTTTCTCTTTGATGACATCTATTAATGGTGCCAAACTCTATGAAGAAAAGACATTTGCACTCCTATGTTCATTGTAGGACTATTCACAATAGTGAAAACCTGGAAATAACCCAAATTGTTTCAACAATAGATGACTGGATAGAGAAACAAAAAGGAATATAGTATATATATATATATATATATATATATATATATATATATATATATATATATATATATATATATACAGGATGGAATACTATGTAGCTTGCAGATAAAATCATGCAACTTCTGCTATGTGACTGGATCTAGAATGTATAATGTTTAAGTGAAATTAGTCAGAAGAACCACAGATGTCGAATGATCTCTCTCATATGCAGTATATAAAGAGACATAGTAGGAAAGAACATCCAAAAGCAACAGAAAACAAGAACTAGTCTTCAGGAAGAATCTTACCTTGAAGGATAGACTTGGTGGGAAAAGAGAGGGGGGGATTCTGGAACAATGGTACAGGGAAATAAGCATTATGGTAACTATGTGTTACAGAAATATTGTGGGGGGGCATTCTGCTGTGTTCCGGGATTACTCTTGGCTCCACACTTGGGAATCAGTTCTGGCCATGCTTGAGAGACCACATGGGATGCAAAGGATCAAACCCAGTTCAGCCTTGTGCAAGGCAAATACCCTACTTACTGTATTATTGCTCTGCCCCCGACACTGGAATTTTTATAGATGAAATTATACCAAAAACAATTTTGTAATGGATGGGTGCTTAAGAAATTCTTTTTAATTTATAAAAGAAAAGTAAGAATAAATAGAACTCCAATGAGTAGCCCTGGTACAACCCAATTGGTGGGTCACATAGGGGAAGTTTGAGCTGGGAGAAAGCTCTAGGGTGTGTTCAAGGTGACAGAGAAAGAAGGCATTTTATCTTGATTTCTGCTTTGTTAGGCCAAGCATTTGTTATCGTTGTGTCTAGCTCTATCCTGAAAAAAGAAAAATCAAACAAAGAATTCACCAGCCAGAACCAGGCAGACTCTTCAGCCTTGATTCACACATGGTCTCCTCACTCCCCACTTCCTACACAGATGGTGGCAAAGCTCCAGGGATGGAAGAAACGGCCTCAGGCACTGAGACTTCCTCTATAGCCCGTCTGTAAGGAGGACAGCAGCTCACACACACACACACACACACACACACACACACACACACTCTCACACATTCCACTTCTCCTTCTCTCTGATCCCCAGCAAAATGGCATATTGTTAAAACAGTGCTCAGGATGTGTGATTTGGGACAGATAGTTGCTGGAGTTCCATATGCTTAAGGTATATAACTAGGCCACTGAGAAAAAGGGATTCAAGCATTCTAGAAAACAGCAGGAGAGCAAATTGGCCTTTCCCGCCAAGGGCTATTATTAGAGAGGCCCAGCCCAATTCAACCAGAAAGCCAATATCTAGCCCATCCTCTCTTCCCTTGCAACAATGCCTCACACAACCGCCCCCTTTCAAATGGGTCTTCCCTGATGCCTCTCAGCCAGACACACATCTCCTTTTTAATGGTGACCACCGGCTTGCAGAGTTCAGTGGAAGCAGCAACCTGATGGTCCAACATTTTATTTCACATAATATCAAGAACTCACGGAACGCGGCATTACATTCGATTTGTACTCGTGGAATTTGGCAACCTGCTAGCTCTTCTCTCTGTGTACCTGCTGAAGTCGCAGCTGCTGCCTAAACTTTGTAAATAAATGCTAAACAAATGCCAAATAAAGAAACCAAGTTCCCAGGAAGTGGAAAGGGCAGGAGATCACAGTTTTTGTTCTCAGAAAGATGCTGTGACCTGCTTCAGAGCAGCTTCCTGGCAGCCTAGGTGTGCCTCTGTTCTTCTGTGATTTGGAATGCTCTTTTATGTCTGGAAGGAAGGAGGGAGAGAGAGGATGGGAAGGAAGGAAGGAAGGAAGGAAGGAAGGAAGGAAGGAAGGAAGGAAGGAAGGAAGGA
>PVKC010031733.1:0-14442 GCA_004027635.1 Crocidura indochinensis | reverse complement strand
AGTGGCTAAAGAAACTGTGGTACATATACACAATGGAATATTATGCAGCTGTCAGGAGAGATGAAGTCATGAAATTTTCATATACATGGATGTACATGGAATCTATTATGCTGAGTGAAATAAGTCAGAGGGAGAGAGATAGATGCAGAATGATCTCACTCATCTATGGGTTTTAAGGAAAATATAAGTCATTTTTGTAACATTCCTCAGAATGAGGGAACTGAAAAGTCTGTATGGAGTACAGGTGGGGGTGGGTTGGGAGGGAGGGAGTTTTGGGACACTGGTGGCGGGAAAGTTGCATTAGTGAAGGGGGTGTTTAAAAAAGAAGTTAAAGAAAAAAATCAAAAAAAAGAAAAGGGAAAAAAATAAATAAGGCCTCCCAATTCTTATCACAGGCTGTGTTCTTTACACTGACTGTATAGAAAGAGGAGGTACAGTACATACACCCCATATACACCTCAACCCAGACCCTTGCTGGGTCTGTATTGTGAATCTGGGGACAAAAAAAAAGAAAAGACATTATTGTAATAATGCATAGAGACAATAAAGATGAGGGGTGGAAGCACCAGCCCACGATATGAAGCTAACCACAAAGAGTGGTGAGTTCAGTTGGTGAAATAACTACGCTAACAACTATCATGACAATGGTAGTGGTGAGAAAAATAGAATGCCTGTGTCAAATATAGACACGGGGTGAAGGATGAGGGGCATTGGTGGCAGGAATGTTGCACTGGTGACTGAACCCCAACTACAAACATGTTTGTAATCACTGTGCTTAAATAAAGATATTTTTTAAAAAAGCTTCCCTGTAACAAGGTTTAATAGGTTTTAGGCAAGACAGGGAAGCCAAGCTCTTAACACGAGTCTGGCAGCAACTGTCCAGCAGATCAGTCCAGCAGAAACAGAACTCCAGCACTCCTGCAGGCAACTGCCCATACAGCACAGCTATAAGGGGTCACTCCTAACTCAATGTTTTAGTCCTTAAAGGGACAGACTTCTTATTGCTCACCAGAGGTCATAAGAGTTTGTGTCCTCTAAAACTCTTCAGGCATCTAAAATATATGATTCTTCAATTGTGGGAACTTCTCAATGATGACTTTGACTGTTTCTTCTTCATGGAAATTTTCCTTTTTACTTCTTGCTATGCCACTAAGATTTTTCAGTGTAAATGTATTCAAAGGACAAAATTATTGTCTGGAAACTAGTCACAATATATAGCCATAATATGTGTGTTGATAATCAATATTGCACATTTTCTCAGCACCTTTTAAAAGGACTTTACATTAAAAAACTGAAGTAAGATATTTTCTACAATTTATGTTTACTTTGAAACATAGTGAGAATGCCAGAGATGTCAAAGTTCATAAAAATATATATAAAATCTACATACATATACTTGTGGAAAATTAACCAAAGTAACTGGAAGCAGTACATGTCCTATTATTTATTGGCCTCACAGAATTTCATGTCACTCTTTTCCTTGAATGCTTACATACTTATTGAATCTTTTAGAAAGAAAATGTTTTACATGCTGTATTTGTGACATATATGACCACCTACCTCTGTTTTGTCTACAATAATATGATATCAATATTGTGACATTGTACGTTATAAATTATTAAATTCTAATAATATTTTGGGAAAAGTTATAAAAAAGAGTTTCAAACTACCATAATAAATGAAACATGAATAAGAAACTCTTCAAGGAAGTCACGCAGTGACTTTTTCAATAAGTTTTTATGTCTAGAGAAATCCAAAGAAAAGTCATTCCAGAGTTAGATGATCTGACCTATCTTATCACCAATGTAAATCTGTTTCATTTCTACTAAAAGGGTGAGATAACAATTTTATAAAATTGGATACTTTTGATCCAAATCTTATCACTTTCCCTGCCTCATTACTCCATTTACCAGGAGGGAATGGGCAGTAGGTAAAATTTCTCTCAGCAACTAAGCCCTTCCTTTTTATTTGAAACAGATGCACAAATAGAAGCTAAGAGGAAAATTGATTTCTTGGTTTATGAAAGATTACGTTTTGTATATACATTCACAAGAAACTAAATGTAAATAAAAAAGAGATAAATGCAAATAGCATAGCCTTCAAAACTTTCTCTTCAATCTCTATTATCACACTAGTCTGCAATTATTTTAAGTGTTTATTTACATGTACTAGCCTGTGCTGGTCAAATTGCAGATGCTCCATAAATATTTATTGAAGAGATGACAAAATAAGGAAGAAATTCCCATCATGGCAAGACAGCAGCACTATTATCTAATTACTACATTTGCAATTATTTTAGTCCATAACTTGAAGACAGATAGCTCTTTAAAATCAACAGTGGCCAGTCATGACCCCCTCCAACATGGATACTTCTATGATTTGACAAAGTCCAGAGAGTCTGTTATCTGCAGCCTTCCAGTTCCCTTCCACTTACACAGGAACTACTTCCCTCTGGGGTTCAACCATCTTTCTTTCTTTCATTCAGAGGCTACACTTCAAGAGTTTATACTCTTGCCCAATGGTGAGCTCATTTTTCTCAACAGTCTCAGTCAAAATATACACTGTAACTCTTTCACCTAGTTATGATTTCATTTCCTTATCCAGGTTACAGATACTCCCCCCTTTGTCCCCCTGATTTCAATCCTTGCTATACAAGTTTGGTATTTTTCTCCAGATGTTTAAAATAAATTCCCACTACCATAAACTATTTCATTCCCTGTGATCATTAAACACCCTTTGCTTTCATGGATACTAACAGAACTTATTTAATTAAAATTTCTATTTGTATTCTTTTTTTAGAAGTAATTGTCTGCCTTTCAATTTAAAATTGCCCCCAATTTTCCACAAAAATACCATTTGAACCAAGGGAAAGACAGGAAACTTGCAGTACTACAAAATCAAACTGACAAGCAACAGAATGCAAGACTTGGGACAGAGTAGCTTCCAACAAGACAAGGGGTCTGTGTTGGGAAAATTTTATTTATAGGATTTCTTTTCATGTTCTCCTTTCTCAAATCATCTCACCAGAAAATAGTACCCTAAAGCCCTTATATAGCTTGCATGAGGTCGACCCTGGTTTAGATCTCCCGCATTCCATATGGTTCCCTAAGCCTGCCAGAAGTAATTTCTGAGTGAGAGCCAAAAGAAACCTGAGTGCCGCCAGGTGTGGCCTAAAAACAAATTTAAAAAAAGGAAAAAGAAACATTCCTCCCCAGATTTTCAATTGACTTGCTTCATTCATCTTGATTGTTACTTCTTAGACCTACCATCTCTATTTACTTTCACACTGGGTTATTCTCAATTCCCTTTCCAATTCTTAATTCTATTCTTAATTCCCAACTTAATTTTATTTACAACAAATTTTCACTGCATGATTTAACTGTCTCTAATGATATTCTTCTATATGTTTGCATTTTATGTCTTCCTGTTCTACACTATAGTTTTAATCAGACAAGGAAACTGACTTGCTCAGCATGGCATCTATCCGTGGCAAAAACAATCCTTCCTATTCAACAAATATCAGTAAAATAACACTCATCTTAAAGAAAAACCTTTAATAACATTTATGTAATGTATTTTTGTTTGTGCTTTCAAGAAATAAATTTACACACAATAATTTTGAGTCTAGATTATTTCATTAGCATAAAGAAATCTGAAATTTAACCTCCACTAGCAGTTATAGATTTCCAGATCTCACTATTCTTAAGTATCCTATCACATAATTTCTGCATGAATTTCATTAAAGGTGGGCATCGGATTTCCTTGTTTTACTATTACAAATAATGCTACTAAAGATATCCTAATATAAGTTTTTGATGAGTCTATGCATAACTTGTTGTATACATACCTAAAAATTAAATTACTAGGGTATATGTACATATATTGTTCAATTGATACTATGGAACATTTGACATAACAGTTCATGACCAAATAGCAATGTTATCTGTAGTTTCTTTAACAACCCATAACATGAGTCCTTTTAACTTTAATAATATAATGAGGTATTAGTGTATCACATAATGTGTAGCTTGCATAATCCTTATGATTATGAAGTTAACAACTTTTCATTTAATTAATTGCCATAGCCCATTTCTTTAAATGAACTTTCAGGTCATTCTATTAGATTTTCTTCTTTCCTTCCTTCCTTCCTCTTTATCTTTCTTATTTCATCTTTCTCATTCTCTTTCTTTCTCTTTTCTTTCTTCCTTTCTTTCCTTTTTTCTTTCTTTCCTTCCTTCCTTCTTTCTTTCTTTCTTTCCTTTCTTTCATTCCATTCTTCCTTCCTTCTCTCCCTTCCTTCCTTGCTTTCTTTTTCCCCAAGTTGTGTTTATTGTATCTATAAACCATTCCTGACAATATCTGGTCCAATTTTGTATGGCTGTACACAATCATACTAGGTGCCACGAAGACACTCATCGAAGTACTTGGGGAGCCATGTCATGTCAGAAGTGGAAATTGGGACCTAGTAACTATAAGACATGAACTCCAACAATTTGCACTGTGTAATCTTAGCTAGGATTTATCCCTGTCTCTTTCCTCACTTTTCACTCCTGGAAGGCTACAAGAACCATAGGGTGTGCTTGAGAATAGAACCCAGGTTGGCTATGAGCAAGGCAAATGGATTACCGACTGTACTATATCTTTAACTTTGCATTTTCTCTTTTAATAACAATTTATTTATTTAACACCATGATTACAAACGTGTTCATAACTGAGTTTCAACCATAAAATGTACACCCCTTCCTTTACCAGTGCAACTTTCCCACCACCAATGTCCATTTTCCTACGCCTTCATTCCCTGCCGCTTTTCAAGACAGACATTGTGTTTCTTTCTCTATCATTGTCATGGTAATTTTTAGTGTAGCTATTTCTCTAACTGCACTTACCACTTTTTGTGGTAAAAAATCATGGGCTGGGGGCCCGGGAGATAGCATGGAGATAGGGCGTTTGCCTTTCATGCAAAAGGTCATCGGTTCGAATCCCGGTGCCCCATATGGTCCCCCGTACCTGCCAGGAGCAATTTCTGAGCATGGAGCCAGGAGTAACCCCTGAGCACTGCCGGGTGGTGACCCAAAAACCACAAAAAAAAAAAAAAAAAATCATGGGCTGATTTTTCCAGCCCTCATCTCTATTGTCCATGGGTAGTATTAAATACTTTCTTTTATTTTTCTTAAATTTCAAAGATGAGTGAGACTATTCTGTGTTTATTTCTCTCCCCTGACTTATTTCATTCACTATGATAATCTCCATATCCATCATGTATAGGCAGTTTTCATGACTTCATTTTTCTAACAGCTGTGTAGTATTCAATTGTGTAGCTGTACCAAAGTTTCTTTAGTGACTCATCTGGTGTTGTGTATCTGGGTTGTTTCCAGATTTTGTCTATTGTAAAAAGCACTTCTATGAACAAAGGAGACCAGAGGGCATTATTGTGTTTTTCTGTTTCCACTTGTTTAGACATTGGTGTTTCCTCCTTGAAGATACCTTTAGTCCCAATGACATGATGTGTTTTGCCTAGGTTTTCTTCTATATACCTTATAGTTTCAGTTTTTTTTTAATCCATTTTGATTTGAACTTTGCGCATGGTGTTAGATAGAGGAATGACTTCTTTTTTGCATGTAGCTGACCATTTTTCAACCCGGGATTTTCTTATGATATCGAGAAACTTCTTTTTATGCTTATGGCTAACCTTTTATAGGATGGACAGAAATAAAGGCCAGGATGGAAAAACAATTTCTCTAATAATACTGTTGGTATTCTCAATTCTATTATACCTTTCTACGTGTCAGTAAATTTTTTGTCTGTTGGGACATACCTAGCAGTGTTCAGGGGTTACTTCAAGCTCAAAACTCATCTGGGTCAGGCACATACAAGGCAAGGCATCTACCCACTCTACTATAGCTCTGGCCTATTTATTACATTTTAATGCATCTATTTTTAGAGTTAGTGCATATTGTATTCAAAAAAATTTTAAAAACACATTTTCTTATAGCAAGCTAAACTAAATATCCTTTTTAATTGCCTTTTTCAAAAAGCTTTAGTGTTTTACCTTTCACATTTTAATTTTTAATTCATCTGGAAATAATTTTATATATGGTACATACATAATACGCATCAAATTAGAATTCTTTTTTCCATATAGCTACCCATCAACTGCACCATCTTTTAAAAAACCACCTATTCCTATCTGTTATTTTTTTTAATTTTTATACTGCTGACTCATGTTGAATTTGTGGTCAACTAAAGAGTACAGGTATTTTTCGTATGGATTGCATTAAAGAGGATTTCCGAATTCTGTGTATGTTTTATATTTATGCTTTTATTACTATAACTTGGAAATTGATGTGTTTATTCATGAATATCTTCTATTATTGTTTTCAACCAATTATTTTCACTGAACAGAAACTTTACAAAATTTTGCAACACTAACCAATATATTTCCTATGAACAAAAGGTTTTTTTAAACATAATGTTCTTTTTAACACAAAATACTTAAAATGGTATGGAGACCATATGTTGTCCTCATGTAAGGTCATGAGGAAATCTTTTTGAGTACTAATTAAACCAACAATTGTCTAGCAGTACATATAACCATCCACTATAACTTCCTATGACATAGCTTTTATATAAGGCCATTGTTATACTTATACCCATAAATATGTTTTATAAAACTCAGAACAATTTTGTTAGCAATCTAGCAACAAAACCTATAACACAACTTATAAAGTAAATATTCCCAATAGGCTTAAACCATAAAATGTATTATTACCTATAAGTAACAAAGTTCAACAGACTATTAATCAGCCACAATACAGAGCATTAATCCCTAAGCTCCACCATTAAAGTATACTACAGTAATAATCAAATACTCAGTATCCTGCCCACCTAAGAATAGCAATTCAATGATCACTGAAAGATCTTTTAGAGAAATATTTACCACACTCAGCACTGTGTAAAACTAGCTATAATCTTATTTTCAAGACCAGTAAGCAAGATAATAAATATTTTAGACTTTGAAGGCCTTACAGTCTCTGGTGTATCTAAATAAGTCTACCACTGCAGGAGAAAATAGCCATAGACTATATGTAAACAAATGAACACAGCTGTGTTCCGAAAGAATTTTGTTCGCAAAAATGGCATAGTTTTATAACTCAAGCTTTAGAATAAACTATTTAGCTCCTTTAATACTATTTGTTCAGTTATTGGTAAAAATTTAAACTAATTAAAAGGATAAGCCTTTCTTCTGAGACATGAAGGGAGTGAATTGCCTCTTCCCAACACTTGGACAATATGAAAAAATCAAAACTAAAATTTTGGGGGAGATAAAAAAGCCTGAAAATTGAGGCTTCCTAGAGGAAGTAAAAGAGAATATGTTACTATCACATTTCCTAATTCGTGAATGCAAACAACAAAAATTGATTGCATAACAAGCACATATACTTACACATGTAAATACTTCTCACTTGTATAATCTTTTTCTTTATCTGGCTTAGTTTGTTTTTTCCAATCTTTGTACCAAAGGTTATTTATCAGATCACATCCAATCCTACCATTTTGCTGGTGGGGGTGTAGGAGTGAAAAAGGAATTCTCATCCACTCCTTGTGGGAATGCTGCCTGATCCAATGCCTATGGAAAACAGTATGGAAGGTTCTCAATAAACTATGAATCAATCTACAATATGACTCAGCAACTCTGCCTTTGGGTATCTACCCCAGGACAGAAAAACGCAGATGTAAACGGATGTATGAATACTGCCATAGCTAAGATTTGGAATCAATCTAGATGTCCAAAAACAGAAGAGTGGATCATGAAAATGTAGTACATATATTCAATGGAATTATACATAGCTGTAAGGAATGAAGAACCCATGCAACTTTCTGCAACATGGATGGAACTGGAAGATATTATGTTAAATAAAGTAAGCCTGAGGACAATAGATAAATATAGACTGATATCACATATCTGTGGTATTTAAAATATCTGCAAAGGTTTAAATAGGGTTTGTCGAGAACACTCTAGGCTCCAAGTATAGCAAGTAAAAGGAAGAAATTGAGTGATGAAGGAGGAGAAATTCAAATATAAAAGAATGAGTACAGGGCCAAGAGGTCGAAGGTGCATTGGATGTGTTGGTAAAGGAGAAAACTAAGTATCAAACCAGAATCAACAACAATGAAATCATGAGGACCAAACTTTAACACACAAAGTTTAAAACGGACCTGTCAGGGCTGGAGCAGTGGTGCAGCAGTTGGGCAGTTGCCTTGCATGTAGTTGACCTAGGACAGACCACTTTTCAATCCTCCTGCGTCCCATATGGTCCTCCAAGCCAGGAGCGATTTCTGAGCACATAGCCTGGAGTAACCCCTGAGCGTCACTGGGTGTGGCCCAAAAATAAACAAACAAAACAAAAATAAGTAAGTAAATAAATAAAATGGACTTGTCATGCAGGCAGGCCTAAGGGGGTGGGAGTGGCATGGGATGTACTCTGGTAACATTGTGGTGGGAGGTTAACACTGATTATGGGACTGGTCCTGAAACACTGTATGTCTGAAACTCAACTTTGAAGAACTTTGCAAATCACAGTGGTTTCAATAAAAAATTAAATGAAAAAGAATAACATCCAATCCTGATAGACTTTTTGTATCCTGTATATAGCAAATCAATTTTTTCTACCTATGTTATGCTTATTTGTTCACATAAGAATCATGTGAATACAGAGACTGACACACATCACCAAAGAACAAGAGCAATCAGTGCTAGCAGGGATGTAAGGAGAAAGGAACTCTCATTCACTGCTGGTGAAAATGCAGTCTAGTATAAGGAACTCTCATTCACTGCTGGTGGGAATGCAGTCTAGTATAGTTTTTATGGAAAGCAATATGGAGATTCCTCAAAAAACTTGAAATTGAGCTCCCGTACAATACAGCCATACCATGTCTATAGAGATACCCTAGGAACACAAAAACACAATACAAAATTCCCTCTGCACACCTATAGTCATTGCAGCATTATTTGCAATCACCAGAATCTGGAAACAACTCAGATACCAGACAAAAATGAGTGGCTAAAGGAACTATAGTACATATACACAATGGAATACTATGCAGCTATTGGGAAAAATAAAGTCATGAAATTTTCCTATACATGAATGAACATGGAAACTATTATGCTGAGTGAAATAAGTTAGAGATAGAGAGCGGCACAGAATAGTCTCACTCATCTGTGGGATTTAAGAATAATAAAAGAGAGTATTGTAATAATACCCAGAGACAATAGAGGTGAGGGCTAGAAGGACAGGACCACAATATAAAGCTTACTACAAAAGTGGTGAGTGCAGTTAGAGAAATAACTACACTAGCAACTATCATGACAATGGTAGTCAGAGAAATAGAATGCCTATCTCAAACACAAGCAGGGGTTAAGGTAGGAAGGAGATGAGGGACATTGGTGGCAGAAAGGTTGCACTCGTTAAGGAAGGTACTTTTTATGACTGAAACCCAACTACAAACATGTTTGTAATCATGGTGCTTAAATAAAGGTATTATTTAAAAAAAGAATCATGTTGATATAATTATGTGAAAAATATCTAAATAATAATCTATATTTTATAAAGCAGTTTGACTCATGTGTTTAAAAGACAAAATTTTATTAAACTTTTTTCTTTGTTATAAATTTTAGTTGTTTTATAGTCATCATGATTTGCAAAGCTATTAATCATTTTTACATTTTAATAAATTTACTTTTAAAATGTTTGACATAACTGATCAGAATGCTTTTTTCTGATAAGAGAAAGTGAAGTTATTTTTAAAAAGAAAGAAAAAGGGAAGAGAAGAAAGTTTAAAAGAAAAAGAAAAGGTAGAGTAGTGGTCTGAGCTATAGCACAAGAGTAGGGCATTTGCCTTGCATGTGACTGATGCAGGAAGGACCTAGGTTCAATCCCTGGCATTCCATATGGTCCCATGAGCCAGGAGTGATTTCTGAGTGCATATCTTGGAATGTCATTGGGTGTGTCCTAAAACCAAAAGAATAATTTTTAAGAATAAAATTTTAAAAAGGACCAGAGAGGTGGCACAAGCAGTAGGACATCTGCCGTGCATGTGCTAACCTAAGACAGACCGAGGTTCAATCCTCCATATGCCCATATGTCCCCACATGTTCAATGTCCCATATGCCCCAAGCCAGGAGCAATTTCTGAGCACATAGCCAGGAGTAAGCCCTGAGAGTCACCGGTGTGGCCCAAAAACCAAATAATAATGATATTAACAATAAAATAAATACAATTTACTTTAATTTAAAAAAGAAAAAGGTAGAGTAGCAAGTACATTTCTGAAAGTAATTGTATCTTCAATTAAGTCATTATTGGCAGAAAGCTTCATAAGCTCTTGCTAGCTGTCAATTCTGTGCACTATTGGTGCACTATTTATTATAGGGATGACAGCACTAAAGAACTAAGTTGTCTAGAAATTCACTGCACTATTACTGTTACAACAAATTTTAGGGGCATAAAACCAGTTGCCAGAGCTTCTTGAGAAGAAAGATATGGGAGTGATGGTGCCTGCACTCACTTACAAAAGCTTTGGTGAAATCAGCCCATAAAACAGTGAACCTGGGGCCCGGGAGATAGCATGACGTAAGGCGTTTGCCTTTCATGCAAAAGGTCATTGGTTCGAATCCTGGTGCCCCATATGGTCCCCCGTGCCTGCCAGGAGCAATTTCTGAGCATGGAGCCAGGAATAACCCCTGAGCGTTGCCGGGTGTGACCCAAAAAACAAACAAAAAAAAAAAAACAGTGAGCCTGAAGTTTAGTCATATTTGTGTCCTTGAGGGATTCATAGAGGGTTAGTGATAAGGCACAACCATCAGGAAATTGGAGAACATGGAGAATGGAGGCAGCAGGTATGGCTTCTGCAGAAGTGGCCCATATTTTCCTCCTGAGATGCAAGCTTTCTACTGAGAGGGCCAGAGTACCCATGAATTTTCTTGGCTAGGTTTACATCTCAAGAAGAAAGTCAGTCTATGGAGCTGGCCTGGTTTGAACATCCAAAGCTATAAATTCAGTATATGTATGTATACAGTGTTTCAAATTCAATCATCCCTCCATCATTTCCTTTATTACTAACTAATAATAAAAATGATTATTTCTATGAGATTAAAAAAAACTAAAAAAAGTTTTATGCAAACATACTTAGTGATAGGATCTTTGTAAAATATTGTAAAATTTTAAGAAAAAATTATCAGGACTAGAGAGAGCTCAGTGGTTAAAGTGGTTGCTTTACATATAGCTAACCCAAGTTCAAGCCTTGAAAATTATATAGGTTCCTTGAGCACCCACAGAAATTATCTCTAAGTAGAGAGCCAGAAATAGCTACCAAGTACTAATGAATAACTCGAACCCCTATTCCCCCAATCACCCCACAAAAAGAGAAAGATTATGTCCTATGAAAAATGTTAGTGGCAAAGTTTTGATAAATTACAAATATTCTACTTTTACCTATTTTTACCAATTGAATGTTCTTATTACAAGAAAAGAGCTCTACTTTCAAAGAAGGCACTATTGCCCTCTCCATTCCCAAATCTAATGTAACAGAGAATCACAAATACCTTTCCACTTAAATTGAGATGACAAAGTAATGGTAAAGAGATAACATTGATTATGTTCTTTTCTTCTGACTTTGGATAATAGCATAAATGATTGATAACAAATGCTCTGCAAACATATTATGACTGTCAGAAGACAACATGTCACAGAGGGACTAACAGAACATGTTGTGCTAAATAAACTTCCTTAGTTCTCACTAAGAGACGTTAATCATGTCCACTGATAATGTCACCAAAACTAAGCATAGTTATTTGCATATGAAAGTTTTCTCATATCAGAAATTCAGTATTATGAACAATATTGAAAAATATATGCAAATTCAGGAGATTCCAAATATATACAGAAACACTTTTTAAAAATAAGACAATCACTGTAATCATTAAACCTAACCATAGGATCATATTGCCATATCCTGAACCAATTAATCCATAGTTTGCGGTTGCCACCAGCATCCTTCTCATGTTTTCATTCTATAGTCAGTCCTGCAGCTAACGTGTGAGGTTTCACATGCCTTAGTCCCAGAGAAAAAGAGAGTCAAGAGCACTAGAATAACATCAAGTCAACAAACATGTATGTCACCACTCCAGTAAAAGATATGGTAAAGCAGTGCCTTCAGTCAAAAACCTGGAAAATATCATTGCTTTAATTAACCAGGGGATCATGTCGCTCTCTACTATTGAGGGTTGTTTTTTTTTCCACATCCTGAATCCTTGAATATGCCTGTAGTCTCAATGTCCTGGAGTGTTTTACCTATGTGTTGTCACTCTCCTAAACATATATGCACTGAATGAGGATCCAGCAAAATATTTAATACAGTTGTTGACAAATCTGAACAATAACATCAATAACAACACAATAATTATGGGGAACCTCAACATGGCTTAGTCAATACTGGATAGGTCAACCAGACTGAAACCCAACAAGAATATACTGGTCCTGAGAAGAGAAATGGAAGAAAGAGGTCTAGTGGATATATATATATATATATATATATATATATATATATATATATATATATATATAGGACACTCCATCCCCAGAATCATGGATACACATTCTTCTCCAATGAACATGGGACATTCTCCAGAATAGACTACTTGCTGGCATATAAAACATGTCTTCATAATATCAACAGGATAGAAATTTTGCAGTCTACCTTTGCTGACCACAAGGCTCTGAAATTATTCGTGAATTACAAAGGAACAAAGGAGAAAAACGTTAACACAAGGAAGATAAACAGCCTCATACTGAATAACCAGTGGGTCCAAGAGGAAATCAAAAGGTTCCTGGAAACAAATGATAATGAAGAAACAAACTATCAGAACTTATGGGAAACAGCAAAAGCAGTACTGAGAGGAAAATTTATAGTTACGCAAGCACACATCAGGAAGAAAGAAGGGGCTTACCTGAGTAGCTTAATGATGCAGCTTATAGAACTAGAAAGTGCTCAACAAAAGGACCCAAAAGTAGGGAGGCAGAAGGAAATAACAAAGCTGAGAGAAGAAATCAATGAATGGAAACTCAAAAAACAATCCAAAAGATCAAGGAAAGCAGAAGTTGGTTCTTTGAAAAAATAAACAAGGCTAATAGACCAATGGCAAAACTAACAAAGAAAGAGAGAGAGAAACTTGATAACTCATATTAGGAATGAAAAAGGAGAGATAACTACTGATATGACACAGATTCAAAGGGTAATCAGAAACTACTTTGGGAAGCTCTACGCCACTTAAATGAGAACCAGGAAGAAATGGATAAATTCTTGGACTTTTATAATCTTCCACAATTGAAGGAAGAATATGTAGCATATCTAAATACCCCATCAATATTGATGAAATTAAAATGGTAATCAAACATCTGTCAAAAAAAAAAAAAAAACGCAGGCCCAGATGGATTCACTAATAAATTTTTTCAAACTTTCCAGGAGGAACTACTACCAATCCTGGCAAGACTCTTTCAAGAAATTGAAAAAAACGGAAACAATTCCAAATGTCTTCTATGAAGCCAACATCACCTTGATACCTAAATCAGAAAGAGATGCAACAAAAAAAGAAAATTATAGACCAATGTTGCTGATGAATGCAGACACAAAGATTCTCAACAATATTCTGGCAAATAGAATGCAATGCCTCATTAAGAAGATCATCCACTACGATCAAGAAGGTTTCATCCCAGGAATGCAAGGATGGATAACATCCATAAATCTATCAACATAATACACAACATCAACAACAAGAAAAATAAAAATCACATGATCATATCAATAGATGCAGAGAAAGCATTTGCTAAGGTTCAACACCCATTCTTTTTTTTATGTATTAATTTTTTTATTTTAACACCTTGATTACATACATAATTGTGTTTGAGTTTCAGTCATTTATAGAACACCACCCATCACCAGTGCAATGTTCCCATCACCATTGTCCCAAATCTGCCTCCTTCCCAACCACCCCTCCCCCCAGCCTGTACTCTAGACAGGCTCTCCATTTCCCTCATAGGTTCTCATTTTTAGAACAGTTCAAAATGTAGTTATTTCTCTAACTAAGCTCACCACTTTTTGTGGTGAGCTTCCTATGGTGAGCTGGAAATTCCAGCTCTTTTCTCTTTTGTGTCTGAAAATTATTATTATTGCAGGAATGTCTTACATTATCCTTAAAACCCATAGATGAATGATACCATTATACATTTTTCTTTCTCTCTCTGACTTATTTCACTGAGCATGAAGATTCCATGTACATCCATGTGTAGGAAAATTTCATGACTTCATCTCTTCTGAACAGCTGCATAATATTCCATTGTGTATATGTACCAAGTTACTTTAGCCATTCATCTGTTGAAGGGCATCTTG
>PVKC010031732.1:0-14471 GCA_004027635.1 Crocidura indochinensis | reverse complement strand
GGTTAGCGCTTGCAAGGCTGACACCTTACCTCTAGCGCCACCTCTCCAGCCCCACTTCTTAATTTTTTAATGATCAAAAGTACTCTACATTGTGCTCGCTTCAGCAGCACATATACAAAAGTATTCTACATAAGATGGTCTATATTTAGTTTCTAAAATAAATAATTGTTACTCATTTAATGCTTGTGATTTCATTTTGGGTAATCTATACAGAGATGATCCATCCGTGATCAATATTTCTGATGAGATGTCAAAGACTGCCTTGTGGAGGAACCTTCTAATTACTGCTGATAATTCAAAAGAAAAGGAGTCAAGCTTTCCTTCTAAAAGGTTTGAATTCTAAAATTTTATGAATTATTATAACTCAAGTTATTTTAGGACATGCTTCTATTAGCAAATGATATTAATTCCCATCGATACATGTTTAAAATACCTAACCAAACTCTTTTATGAAAGTGGGTAGATAATTGTAATGATCATATCTACTGTTGTTTTCAACATTTTCCCTTCAAATAAAAATCTTACATCAAAATTATATATGTGGGAAGATTCTCAATGCATAGCCGTTTTGATCATTAATTTTGGTCTGCTCTTCGCAGTAGATTTTTTTCCTTTTATCCATTTTACCTGTTTACCCATTTCCCAGAAGAGTCAAATGAATGTGCATATTTTACACTTCCCCATTGCACTTTCTGATGTAACATACAATGGTGATTTTGTGATACATTTCCAATTCACTATTGTGAACCCTTGATATATTCTCTAATGTCCTAACACACAAACATATATTTAATTGAGGATGCTTGTTTCAAATGCATGCTGGGAAAGTATATTTCCTTAAATTCCAAGCATCAACAAAGAACTTCCTGAGTTAAAAATTTTAGCATCAATTGAGTTTTTAAAATTTATGAAGAGAAATCAAAGGTTGGAGGACAATGATTCAAGTAAACAACATCCTTAGAATTTATGAAGAGTTCTCACTGTCCATTCTTCTTAGATGATGATTTGAAAAAAAAAAACTATGTTAATGATGTGTCTCTTGTTTCTAAAGAGTGATTAAGGGATTTGGGACAGTGTATAATAATAAATTTCCTTTATTTTCATGACCTTAAATTAACTTTTTCTACTTAATTTTTATATTACATTTTTTTTGCCATAAGCTCCCCTTCCTAATCACTCTAGAAGCTGCTTCCCCAAAGGTAAGACCCTCTCCCTCAAATCTATTCCTTGGTTGCATTTCCCTTTGTTAACTGGTGTCTTCTAGAACTTGGTCAGCCTATGTTCTCTGTGTAAGTTTTGGGGAGGCAAAAGGCATAGAGAGTCTTGGCTCAGATCCACCACCAGACTGTTTATGGTGTTTTTATAACTATTCAGCTGTGTAAGAGGGTTTGAAAATTGAGTAAACCTTTTCCTCACATGACTTTTACAAATGAATCATACATAAAAAATCAACAGATCTCCAGAACTGTATTTAGTAATGACATCAAATTTCTATATTGGAAAAAGAAAATGTATCTTTTTGTTGAAGAAACTGCAAAGTTGGGAGTTTCCATTTATATTCTTACATGCTTCCAAACCTGAAAGTGTTATCCAACTTCATGAGAAATATTTGAGAAAATGGGCTAGAAAAGTAGGATACGTTAGCCTTAGAAAATCTCTCTCTTGTTGCTGGTTTTTGTCCCCCCAAAATGGCATGTTGCTTCAGTGTCATCTCTATTCTAAACAGTGGATGTGTTGCTTCATCCAAGAAAAGCCAAGGCTTTACTCTCTCTCTCTCTCCTCTCTCTCTCCTCTCTCTCTTCTCTCTCTCCTCTCTCTCTCCTCTCTCTCTCTCCTCTCTCTCTCTCCTCTCTCTCTCTCTCTCTCACACACACACACTTAACACTAACATAATCCTACAATAGGCTATTTCAAAGTCTTCAATGTTTTCTATCATAGAATAAGGATTTAGGACTTAGTCTTCCTTTATTTCTTTGCTTCAAGCAAAAAGAATTTTATTCTAGGTCTTTCTTTTTATCTTCCTTTCAAAATTTGCTGCTATAGTGTAATAGTAATTCAGATATGCTGAAAACCTTGAAAGAAAATCAGTTATGAGAAAATTCATCTCTCAAATCCATTAAATGTGTTTCCAGAAATTCTTTTATATTAAAATATGCCATGTCTCTGATTTTTTAAATTAATATCTTTATTTAAGCACCATGGCTACAGACAAGTTCGTAGTTGAGTTTCAGTCATAAAAACTACACCCCTTTCACCAATGCACATGACTATGATTTTAAACTTTAGATTATGAAATCAAAATAACCTTATCAAGGGAAATATATAGAGTTTGAATACTTGAACTAGTAGATTTTTTTATTCTTATAAATTCTATATTCAGGCATATATAATACATATTCAAAATTCTTTCTCTGTTTTATTTTAAGAAAATAAATACAGTTATGCCATAATATTTAAGGTACTTTTTGAAACAAACAATAAAACCATGATATTTTAATTTTTTATATATTTTTTAAATTTTGGACCACACCCAGGAAGTTTCAGGGGTTACTCCTAAGTCTCCACTGAGGAATTACTCTTGATAGTGCTCTGGGAACCATCCATAAGGGATGCCTGAGATCAAACCTGGGTTAGCCCCATGCAAGGCAACTGCTCTATCCACTATAGTTTTGCAAGTTCCATGATGCAATAATTTTTACCAGAAAATCCTAGTTATTTTAAAAGTATTTAAAAAATACTTCTGGCAGGGATAACTTTTCAAGGATAGCATTCTATGCTTTAGGCAGGTACAGTTTTAAGTAGAGCTTTCTAAAATACTCATGTTTTAATATATAAATGTGCTTCTTATTCTTAGATTTTTTTCTAATAACCTGGATTTTAAGTTATTCTGCAATAAACATTTAACCAGCGTTCTTACTTAGTTGGTGGCTGATGTTTTTCAGCTTCATAATTATGGAAAGACACATAAAGGGTATGGCTTATAGAAATCCCCAAACCATAAACACTAATAATATCAGTCCTCTTCAAAATTCTCTCCTTTATATCAATATCAGTTCAAGGTTTTAAGTGATGATCAGGAACTATGAACATTTTGCACTTTCTGGAGTATCCTTGGTGAACATATCACCACCGTGGTTATTTGTTTCTATTCAGTACCTTGCTCTAAGATCTGTATTTTCATCAAAGAAGTCTGGTTCAAAGCCTTTTCTTAGTAGAGTTTGGAATAGCAGTTTTATTATCAATTATTTCATTCCTTTGTTTTCACATTTTTTTTATCCAGTTTAACGGAAAAGAGGATCCAAGAACTAATTGCAAATTCTACCCCATCTGTGGGATGTCTAATTTTGATCCTAGTTCAACAGTGCTATTCATACATGTGGCAAGTTCCTCTGGAGCTTATTGAATGGATTTGTCGAAATAGGTGTCATGAAAAGAAAAATAAAATTGTCTAAGAATAGATGAGCAACTGCTCTTCTTTATGAACTAATAACCAAGATCGACCTTTTGGGTCAGGTGCCTGACAAATCTAGGAATGAGTGTTGGTTTTGGCTTTTTCTGAGGCAAGTCTCTAGTACTGCCCTCACTCCCCTCTGTTTTCCCACTATAAATTTCCTCTACCCTAAATTCTTCTTCTTTGTTCTGATTCACAAAACCTCACCCTCCAATGTCTGCTTGGACAATATTGCTTCCAATAACTATTTTGGTGTTATTAAAATATTTTTTTAGATTGCTTGGAAAATTGAAGGAAGTGAGTCACATTTTGTTTTCTCTTGAAATACTGTTCCCTTATATTTTAGATAATCACTTTTTAAGGGCAAGGTATTTGTCTTATCCATCTTGTACCCATAGTTCTTTGCAGAATATCTGGCACACATTATTTATGTGTGTCTTGTTATTATAATATCAATAATAAATATGTATTTATTAAATGCATACACTATATATGTTACAGTTAGTTTCAAGTTGAAATGGATTTATATAACAGGATATTGGCAATTATAATTGTGCATTACAAAAGTGCTGGTACAAATATTTATATTGATAATATTTTTTACTAAAAGTCTTCAGTTGGTTTATTTTTTCTCCTTCATTATGCTGAAGCAGAATATTAAACTGAATTCACCGATTTGTTTGTTTGTTTGTTTGTTTTGTTTTTTTTGGGTCACACCCGGCAGTGCTCAGGGGTTCCTCCTGGCTCCATGCTCAGAAATTGCTCCTGGCAGGCACGGGGGACCATATGGGGCACCGGGATTTGAACCAATAACCTTTTGCATGAAAGGCAAATGCCTTACCTCCATGCTATCTCCCGGGCCCCGAATTCACTGATTTTAAATACGGAGGTAATACAAACATTAATCAGTTATTGTTTTGTAATCAAACAGCATGACCAAAGCAAGACATAGAAGGTAGTTAATCTGTGCATCCACTAGATATTCTGATTTTCTTTTAAAGCGTTTGATGACCACTGGGAATTTGCTCATTTATGAAGAGGGAAGAGTATTGTGCATATAGGAATTGTTTAGGCACAGAGACCAGTATGTTTCTGTTCCCACAAATTCCTACAAGCAAGATCAGGTACAGACTCCTGCGATATAACAGCATCACATTTAAGGAAAAATCTTAGATAAGTCAGTGGTCTTGATATACAGCATAGGTTTGTAATTGGTTATACCACTCAAGTATGCATAAGTAAAGCCATAATCACACAAAATAATTTCCTAGCAACATATTTCTCAGAAGGCATCTCTGTCATTAGCTGATTCATAATTGTATTCTTTCTTTTGAAAGACAGAGTTCATTGAATTGGAAATAAGCACTTCAGAATTCTGACATCTGAGTTACAAGAGAAGTTAGAGGCCATCTAGTCAAAAAGTAAGGAAACCAAGTGTGAGAAAGACTAATAGCTAATATAGGTCATAGGGCTCCTTCCTCACTTTTGAGAGCTGAATAAATCTTTTGTTTTTCAGTCCAGAGTTTCTTCCCTGAGATTCATGCAGCCCCTTTACAGTGGCTTTGACAGAAATGAGGAGAAGTCAGGTAGGGTCTAAGGAAAAGTTAATCTGGAAAGTAGGGTAGCAAACACTTGTCATCTGAAAGGAACTTAAAGTAGTAGAAAGTGAGTCATACAGATAGAGGAGTTAAAAATACAGAGTTAAGGCTCTCAACACATCATGTGCACACTGTCATCTCTTCTCATGGAAGGAGAAAAGAAAAGGGAAAAAAGTTGCATTGCTCTGACCTGTAAGTAGTGTGTGCTGAGAAGTGTGGCAGGCACAAACCCGGGTGCCACAGACACTCACTCACACCAGCTCGCAGCACTGGCAGCATGCCACAGATGGCAGAAGCTCCGGCACTTCTTACCTGATGGTGCCGGGTGGTGGTGACAACTGAGAAGGGCTGTTTCTAGCTTGAATTTGAGGAAAAACAATTTAAAAAGCACACTCTTAGAATATGTCTAAGTTATTGACCATTAATAAATAAAATGTACAGGAGGCCCCATCAACAGTAAGTCATGGTGGGGGGGAGCAACATTCACTTTATTAGTTGGAGAAGATTTATAAGACCAAGGGTTTCCCTACTAGCTGAAATTTCTTATATTTATATTAAAGGCCAAGGTTAGCAGTAAAAAGAATTGGATTCTATCAGCTCAGGATCTCAGAAAACAGCTATGTTTCTCCTTCTGGTCAGCAGCAGGCTGGACACAGAGAGGCTTCCATCATGGAGATTTCTGACCCTTCTGGACAGAAAGCATTCATATAATGTGGCACATTATATAGATTTTCCACAAAAATTGTCATACATATACTTGCACAAAAATATTTTATGAATATGCAATAAAGATAGTAGAGTTAAATTACCAACTTGCACATTGGTAAAGCTGAGAATGTGATCAAACAGAAGTCACTGGGAAGTAATTTTGTTCTGGGAGGAGTGAGGTGGACATTGCTCCCCTGATCAATGGGGTGAGTGAGGGTTTGTATGGAGCACAGAGAGTGGGTGTCATCTCTTATAGATTTGTGAAAATGTTTTCACTGACCATGACATGGTCATCAAAAAGGTATGAGCGTCTGATCTGTGCACAAAGGACAAGCCAATGCCCAGACATACCTACGGAGAAACCTCCTTTGTGTCATGGCTGTGTCAGTTTTGTCTTTAAGATGGGGGCATGACTGACATTTTCAATAATCATCTTTGATTCATTCCCCCAAACAAGGACCCTAGTATTGATCTTGCATGCTTCTGGAATTGTTTTTAAAAAATGTCTTTTTTTTTTTTTAGTTTGTGTTATTTGGATTTACCCCTTTCTGCAGTTGTTGGTTTCTATCAAACCTAGTTCAGAGGGTTTTAATTGTTGCTATCTATCTATGCTTCCCAGCATGAAAGAGCAATGCCTAAGGGCCCTTGTTGTGCTTTGGGTTTGATGGGTTTTGTGTCTGAGCAAGCAGACTTCACAGTAGCCACAAAGAATCACAGTAATACATTTCTTCTTCTTTTTCCCTGTAGCATTGAAAGCCGAAAAGAGAAGAAAGCTGACTCAGGGAAAGGTGTTGACAGGGAGACTTGTCTATGACTTGATCTTCAATTTATTTTTCACATATATATGAGAAGAGTGCCACAATTATTAATAAAACTGCTTTGATCATGTATTGTAAATTCTGTCTCAGTTCAAATCCACCTTTGTACTGTAAGTAGTGCAATAGTTGTTTCATTTCTGTGTTTAAATTTCTGAGCACTGAGATACTCTTGTGAGCATATACAATAGCTAGTGCAGGAATCTGTGCAGTCCTTGATGTATGTTAAACATTTATAAATACAGGATTCTTATTGTTAGTTTTATGAGAGCAATAGCTTCTTAAGGGATAAGTCATATTTAACTAGTTTGTATTTTACCTATTTTAGTGATCTGAAGATACCTGATAATTTCTCTCAGAAGAATTTTGAAAGTCTAATGTCTTTTTTAAGCTTAGCATTAGTGACTTGCTTCAAAATTCCTAAATTAAAAGGCTAGCTAGAAAGCATTTTAATAATTATATTTATGCATTTCTTTGATTGAATATGATGCATTTAATACTTAAGAATTTATATATTATTGAAACCTAGTAATTTGAAAAATATATAAAACCTGTCCACAACTTGTTTAAAAAAATCACAGTATTCTGAAAGTCAAGTAATATTTGCTTTGGATTACAAATTGTGACTACATGATCAAATACTAGGCTTGTATGAAATGCTTTAGAAAAGCTTTATAAGTTTTGTGAGATTTTCAATATACACCTCTATATGTATGCTATTAAATTCCTCTCATTTATACCAGATGTTTTTTGAATAAACTTATCATATCCACATAATTATGGTCTACCACATGGTGAATAATTGTACATGAACTTTTTGCTGCTAGAGTTTGATCTGCTTAATTCTGCTTCTGAACAATATTGTAAGGTTAGACAGACAGGTCTCCAATTGGTTTCTATTCTTTTCCTGCTAAGCTTCTTTCACTTTTTAAGCGCATGTTGTAGAAAATTATTCTTTTAAATAAAATTTTGGATTCTTTTTGAGAAGAATCTGTAGATATTTTAGTTCATATGAAAGATCCATCCTTACAAGAAAGTGAATAATCACCACAGATATAGCATTTAATTTAAATAAATGAAAAATTAATAGAGAATAACATCATAGTGCTCTTGTTTCCTAAGAATGATCAGTAATCATCAATATTTTAAAATACTTCAGTGCCCAACATTACAACAATTCAGAGCCCAGTTATTTCCAAAACTATTCATTACATACTTTGAATATAAGGGCACATGTGAAAAGAGAAAATCAAATCCTCTTGTGATTAAACTAATGAGGGGGAAAATAACAATAAAAGCTCCTTAGACTTAACATTTTGATACCTTCTGAAAAATTCTTTTCAGAGTCTTTAAAAATAATCTGTTATGGAATATAAGCACTAAACAACAAAATGGTAAATTTGCAAATTAAAGTTGTGTTTATAAACGCCAGAGTAAAATATAGAAACTTCCCATTCTAAAGTGCTGCCTTTATATTTTATAATTCAGATTCTATATTGTAAACCTTACTTGTCTTATGATCTAAACTATACATGTCAGTAGGTCTCCAATCAGTTATTAATGTTTTAATATATGAATCACTATTTTGCTAATTATGACCATCGTGACTTAAAACCTTCACATGATCACATCTATATGAATAAGTAATCATATCAAATGAAATTCTGTATTTTGAGCATTTTATGGTTTTGTTCTTGTGTGAATTTTAATGCTATTCCTATGTTAAATCTAATATTTTTAAATCATATAATTTATAAAAATGTAGTGTTATATGTTTCCTCTTAATTTTAGTTTTCTGGTAAAAAATTACTGAATATCTTGAATGTAATTTATTGCAAAGTTTAAGTCATGTGTAAAATGTGACTAGGATATTGTGTTTTTTCACAATTAGGAAATGTTATGTGGAAATAAATATCTATCCTAACTAATTTCCTTGGACCTTTTAAATTGTGATGCAGTGTCTTGTCTCTTTAATATTAGTCAGTAAATCAGTATGAGACATTTTGGTTGTCTGAAAAAAATATCTCACTTGAGATACTTTTTGGTGTCAAGAAAACAGAGGTAGACATTGTAAGTTAAGTCCAACCATTTGAATTTTTATAAGCAGAAAATCACAAATCATTTGTTTTCATTGTTTGTCCAATTTCATTCAAAGAAGTGACTTGTATAAAAATGGTACTTCTATGACCAGTCAAAACTTCCAAGATCTTTAACAGAACACCTCATTCTTAGAATGTTTAAGTATCCTTCTTAAGTATCCTTAGACTTGTTTTTGTTTGTTTGTTTGTATTTAGCTCCCAGATTTGTTTAGCTCCCATTTGTTTAGCTCCCATTTGTTTTAAGTCTGTCTCCTTCCCGTTACAATAGGTCAGGCGGGTCCACTATGCTCTATTCCAGTGGTGGGCAACCTTTTTTGTCCAACTGAGCCAAATCTCACAAAATCACGATTGAAATTTATTTTGAGAGCCACATTTTTAAAACCGATAATACATAGGATGGTACACTGTTTTTAGTACACTGTTTTTTTGTTGTTGTTTTTTTTTGTTTTGTTTTGTTTTGTTTTGTTTTGGTTTTTGGGTCACACCCAGTGATGCTCAGGGGTTACTCTTGGCTATTCTTTCAGAAGTCGCTCCTGGCAGGCACGGGGACCATATGGGGAACCCGGGGGGATCGAACTGCGGTCAGTCCTAGATTAGCACAGGCAAGGCAGGCACCTTACCTGCAGCGCCACCGCCTGGCCCCCTAGTACACTGTTTTTAGTTTCAATAAGTTTTTTTTTTTGGGGGGGGGGGTCACACCCGGCAGTGCTCAGGGGTTACTCCTGGCTCCAGGCTCAGAAATCGCTCCTGGCAGGCACGGGGGACCATATGGGGCACCGGGATTCGAACCGATGACCTTTTGCATGAAAGGCAAACGCCTTACCTCCGTGCTATCTCCCGGGCCCCTCAATAAGTTTTTATTGAGAATATTCTGCATGCAAGTATCCACAAAAGTCTGGAGGATACAAATAACACAATAAAACAAAAACTTTAGATCAATATTATTTATCGATAACGTTAAATTTCATAAAATTTGACTTACAATGTAGAGAAAATTACATCCTGACAATGACTGACAAAGTCACAAACACTACTGTGAACATTGGCCTTGGTTTTGATCAGAGCTGTGTGGAGCCAGCCGCCCAGGCTGCACACAGGATGCGCACTGATAGAGGCTAGGAGCTGAGTCCTGACTCCTGGAGCAGCGGCCCAGCACACAGAAGAGACGCATTAAAAAGTGTAAAGACTTCTGAGCGCATAGCCAGGAGTAACCCCTGAGCGTCACCGGGTGTGGCCCAAAAAACCAAAAACAAAACAAAACAAAAATAAAAAAGTGTAAAGAACCTCCAGCCGCAGCTTGTCAACCACCGCTTTATTCTTTTGTAACTTGGCAGTGTGTTATGAAGAACTCTAAAGTCCCGGCTGGTGTTTTTCTCTTGATTCACAAATTAACTCTGTAGTTGCTACTATTTAGCAATCTCTAATATTGATAAGCTTTTCTTAAATATGTGTATGACTAACATTTCCATCTTATTTAAACCTATAATCAAAAAGAAAGACTCAGGTCTGAGCAGTGGTGCCTGAGGGTCACCGGGTTTGGCCAAAATGAAAATAAATAAATAAATAAACAAAAGACTCCATTGACGGTTTACAAGCAACTTGTATATCAAAATGATTTCTAGGTCTTGTAGGAGTTTTTGGTTCTTTGAATATGGTTACTTTTTTCTATTTACCTTTATTGCTGTTTAACTTCTTATCTTATTTGCTCACAGGTATTACTTGGGGGTGAGTGTTGGGCTCACACTCAGTGATGCTCAGGGGTTACTTCTGGCTCTGAACTCAGAAATTGCTCCTGGCAGGCTTTGGGGATCATATGGAATGTCTGGGACTGAACTCAGTCAATCTGGGTCAGCTTTGTGCAAGGCAAACTTCCTACCTACCACTGTGCTATTTGCTCTGGCCCTTAGGCATTACTAATAATACAAGATTGCACTTCAGATTTCCCACTATAGCTAGCTCATATATTTATTCAATGCATTAAAATGAGAGGATAAACATTTGAAAAATTTCAGAGGTATTTTGCATGCAATAATTATCTAAGTATCTTACTCTGAGAGACTAATTATAATCATCTTTCTTAAAGGAGACTAATATTCTGGGGCCAGAGAGATGTCTTGATGGACTTAGCACATGCTTTGCAGTCACAAAGTTTGAGTTCACACCAGCAAACACGGTTCCTAAACTGCTAGGTAAGGGCCAAATATTCCCTACCTCATAAAATAAAATAAGAGAATTTTTTAAGGAGTACTGACAGGCAATACTTCATCTTAGGGATATTTTTTTAAAATTTCCTAAGGAAGCTGTAGCTCAATTAAATATTCGCTGGCATATTAGGCACCACTCTCATTGTAGCAGAGATGTGAAATAGGGCTATGATTCTTGCTTTTTTAAAAGCAGGGTATATATATATATATATATATATATATATATATATATATATATATATAACATAGCAAGACATACTGAGTCAGGAGTACAATTAAAGCAGTGAGTAACTCAAGAATGGAACTTTGAATAGGGCAGAGTTTAAAGTAAATGTTTATAAGAATAGCATGAGACTAGGATGGAAATGGGAAAGGACACTGCAAGGACTTCAAAGAGTCTCAAGCATATGTGAGTACTGAAATAAAATTGACATAAAAATTCAGAGATGTATAACTAAAGCCTGATATAACTGATGTACGGCATATTTGGAACCCAGCAACATGGTGAAGTGTTAGAAGGGTAGAAAAGACCTATAAGAAGGAAGGCAAGTTGAAGACATTAAAATTATTTCAAATAATTCATTATAGATATTTTTTATTTGGAAGATCACTTCTTATTTTTGTTTCTGTACTCAGGAATCACCCATGATTGTGCTCAATAGACTACATGTGTTGCCACGGTCAACCATAGATCAGCTGTGTGCAAGGCGAGAACCTTAACCTGCTGTATTATCTCTGGTTTCTTCATTAAATTATTTGAAAAGTTTACCTTGCATGATAGAGTCAAGAATGTTTGGAAATCTGGTGATGTAATAGAGAAAATAGAGAAAAATAGGGAAGGAGTTCGAACCATCCCTTAGGGAACCTTTTCATAGGATTACTCCTGCATGCTCAAATAAAACTCTACATAAACAATTTATATTTCTGTTATGACTAAATCCAAATAGACTCAAGTATATTTCTTGGATATTTATTAAGTAGCTATTGATACAATGGCTTTTTTTAAAATATTTTATAGATAACATTTTTTAAATAATACCTTTTAGGTTGCACTTGGAAAGCGATGCTCTGCAAAACTTGATTATATAATATCAAAATATAGTTAAAGTTGAGCCATTTGTCTGCCTTATCCAGGCTTAGAAATGACATTTTTTTGTCTGACCAGCTGTTTCACTGTACCCGCTTCATCCATTCTTACTATGGGCATCTTACCTGTTAGTGTATGTAGAATATTCAATTTCTGAAAAATAACTTACTTATTCCATTCATTTCTTAGTTTTTCAAAGGTATGAATGGTGATTTATTTTTAATGTGTAACCATTCAGAGCCAAGTACTGTGCTCTGCTTCTTCTCCAGCAAGCAAAGAGCATAGACTCAGTCGTAATTGCTGCTCACCATATTAAAAGGGATTATATTATCAGTGACATCTTGATCTTGGAACAAAGTCAGATGCCTATTGAGGAACTTCCAGTGCCCCATATTTTGGGATACAGGAGCCTAAGATGAGAACCTGTGTAATCTAGAGACATGGAGCCAAAAGAAGAGCTCAATAGTTGTGAATGGGAGGAGGGAAAGTGGGGAAAGAAGGTGCCAGGCAAAGTTTATATATAAATCTTCACAGGAATGCAACAATTCTGTGAAGTAGATATTTTTGCACTTGTTTTAAATTAAGAAACTGGGTTTCAAAGAGGCTAAGTAATGTTTTTTAAAGTGTTTTTTTCTCCTTCCAGTGTTGGGGTTGCCTAACTTGCCTGCAGTTCACTGTATCTCCAGCAGGAGGCCATTGTGATCATCCTTCCCCTTATCTGGTCACTATTCTGGTTCATTAAATAAGAATTGTTACTATAAATCGTATTTCTTCTCAATCTTTATGTTTTCATCACCTTCACCTGTCTGTAGATAACATAGGAGAGCAAAACTACCCACTGAAATACATTTTTATGAGTCACGAATAGCATAAATTCAGTGGACATTTTATTGAAATATGGAAGGCTTTGGTAATTTGATGGGTTATGTTCTCATTATATAAGTTTTTTCAACTAACTTGGGATGATAGTGAAGATAATAGATTAAGTATAATAATAACTTTGACTTTGTTCAAGCTTGAGGTTTAAGCACCAGAAAAGACACCCTTCTCAATTGGAAGCAAACAATTCTTAATTTTATTGATTCAAATTCTTAAGTTTAAGTGCTTCTATTGTCATAGAATGATGGCACGCAGGATGATTACTTTTTACTGAACATGTAGCTGGTCATGTTGACATCATGCTCTGAGATTTTCTTGTTGTGAAGTGATATTTTTATGCTTTTCGAAATCAACATTCATCCACATTCATCTCTCATTTCAACCATCCATATTTCTCAGACATCCTTAACACATACTCAAAACCTTTTATTCAAGATGCCTTCTGAAAGGTTCTTAGACCTTGTTGAACTGCCACAAATTGGCAGAACAAAATTATCTTATTTTATTGGGGATGACAGGGATGGGCCACTCTAGTGTTTTGGTATTTTTTGTTTAAATTCTATTAAATTTTAAATTTTAAACAAATAAAAATTTCAAGTCCAGTAAAAAACTGAAATTCTCTAGTCAACTCAAAGCAAGTGCAACAAAGGTTGAGATGAAGTTAGCAGTCTCAGTAACCAGTAATCAATAAGTAAAGAAACAACCAAAATAACAGCCATTAGGCTATGGTACAAGGTCTTTTTAATGGTAGTATTGGGGTCTCCATGATTTATTGAATCATAACCTCGGCCAATATTTAAAAAGCCATGGATGTTCAATTCTACTCATCTCCATATACCCCATACACAACTCTTGCATTTGCAGAGCTGATGCTCTTCCCCAGTTATCTCAGCTGCAGCATTTTACAGAGTAGGAGGCAATAAAAAAAACCCATAAAATATATAATAATTTTTATCATGGTGCCCAACAAAAATATTTAAAAAGAAAACAAGTAATTTTCTAAAAACTGTGATTAAATGAGTTATATAATCATAGAAGAAATAAAAAATTTCTCCTTCTTTTGTTATACATGATCCTGGACACTGACCACTCTAAAAAATCATTTACAAAAGAAATTTTAACCTCCTACTGTGTTGAGGTCCAGTTGTCAATAGTAGGTAAATTATACATCTTAGTGATCTAATTTATTCTGGAATATTTCAAACTTTCCCTGGAAATAAGTTTACTATTAACACAAATTTTTGCATTTCTTTTTTTAATATGCTAATTTAAACTCTGACAGGAGAGTAAAACTTGTTGTGAGGGTCAAATGAAATCTATGTTAACTTGCAATTCTAATTATGCAAAAAATATGTGCTGGAATTTTTTTTATCTATAAAAACATTATGTCACATCTTTTAATATAAGTATGCAATCTGATATTGCACATTATCTATTATGTACAATGATCTTATTAATATCTGCTCTATCATTTATATATTATTTATCAATCAAGATAAAGTGAGAATTTTTATTTAATTCACTTTAAATTTTTTTAATTCAGTCAGAATGTAGATATATGATCTTATTGTTCTTATATTTTTAAGATTTTCTGTCACTCTTGGTGTTTGAACTCAATATGTTGTTTTGG
>PVKC010031731.1:0-14433 GCA_004027635.1 Crocidura indochinensis | reverse complement strand
AGACTTCCCCATGCTCTTTCAGTTCAATGTAGTTTCAAAACACTAATATTATATGTTTGACAATAAACATCTCTGAAAGGTCCAGCATCTGATGCACCACTAATATTTGAACCTAAGCATCCAGGAGAGAAATAACTTTATTTGCTTTCAATTCCATGTTTTTCCCTTTGGCCAGTCATAAATCTTCTGGGAAAATAATAGAAGTCCTCTCTGGTCAAAAGCATCACTCATACAAGGTCACTGATGTTAACCAAAATATGACAAGAGCATGAACTTTTCGGTAGAGAATAATATTTGACTTAAAGGAGAATTGTTTTTATTTTTTGGTCCATATTTTCTCAATAAATCAAAAAGCATCTACCAGACTAATGTCTAAAAATTGATCTATTATATTCTTCTTGTACTTTAAAAATGAAACATTTTTTAAGCATTGGGAGATCCCAAAGATTCACCGTTCTAGGTTTTGATCAAACAAACTCTCTCCAACAGGAAGATGATTATTATTACAAAGATTCCCAGATCTTTCTTAATTTTATGTTAATACTAAATAAGATCCAATTTTGATAAAAGGAACACATTTCCCCAACTAATTCTTTCTCTGTCCTCAAAATTAAGTTCATATACATTCCTAAAGAAAATAATGTTTAATGATATTTTTACTTGTATTATTTTAACATTTTTGTAAAATTATATTTTGCACAGCATAACCTTAGAATTTAATTATGGAATCTTATCCTGTAGATTTTTCTATATATGGTTATCTTGGGATGAATAGAATTTGAGATAAGGAGGAGTTTAATTTATTATATGAGACTTAACTTTTATCCTGAGGATTTTTTTAAACCACACACATATTATTTCTAAGCACAATGTATTAGAATAATCTTTGGGTTTTAAAAATATATTCTCTCAGTGACCAAAATGTTTGTAGAACATAAATCAGATTATTTTGTTCTAATGTTCATATCCACACCATGAATTTCTCTCTCATTTGAGGCAAAAATAAAAAAAAAACTTCTAAACTAAAATGATACCTAATTATCATCTCTTTCTCTTTTCTCTTCTATACCACTCCAACAGTAAAGGATTCTGAAATCTTATTTCAGCTAATTTTCCTACTGCTTTGGCATTTTTGACTTGCTGTTCTATAAAATAGATGTCTTTTTTCCTGGACATATTACAAGGGTTTTTTTTTTTTTTGGCTAATATCTTCATTGTAAACTACTGAAATATTTGAAAGGATATACCTTACTATATAAATAATTTCTAATCATTACTACTTTTCCTCCTTACTGCTTTCTACTTTTCTTACAACAGTAATCAGCTTCTAAATTACTGTATGATTTGCTCATTTTTATGAATAATGATAACAATTTTCACTAAAATGCAAGCTACACTAGTAGATGGAATATTGCCTGTTTTAGCCACTGAAAGAACTACAGCATGAATAAGGTTTTGCATGTCAACTCGTGACACCAATTGACAAGAGAAATTATGTGGTGATAGAAATAGATAAGGACAACATTGAAAAATTCCTACAAAAATGAATGCCTTAACCGAGCTGTGGAAATAATATTAATTTGGAGAAGATAAGTTATGAAAAACATGCAGAACTGGTTTGATTGTTTAATTATAATAAGCAATCAGAACTTGTGTTTCAAATTAAATTTTTGTTAAATTTCATTGAATTCATTCTAGCGTATACATTCTCACAATATATTTATATTAAGTAAAATATCCTTTGTAGTGACTGATGTAAAACTGAATCAGTACAGTATGAAAAATTTGTTTTTCAGATCAACTTTAAATATTGATATGAAAGTGATATAACATCACTTTTTATTTTTTAATAAAATAGTTGATTGATTTATTTTCAGGACACACTGTGATGCTCATGGATTATTCCTTGCTCTGTGTTCAGAAATCGCTCCTGGCAGACTTGGGGGACTATCTGGGATGCCAAGAATCGAACCAGGGTACGTTCTGGGTTGACAGCATGCAAGACAATTGCCCTACGGCTGTGCTATCTCTTTAACCCCTGATTAACATCATTTTGAAAGCCAAATGAAATACATTTTCATTTAAGTATCGATTCATTAATGCCATAAAACGTTACCTTATGCTTGATGTCATAAAATTACTAATGTTGACTAATGCCATTTATAACAGTGCTCCATCACATATGTTTGCAAAATATCCTATATATTGTTATATACAAATGAAGTTAATTATAGGAAGCAATATATCTAATATCTATTATATTTAATATTATGTAGTTTATGTGATAGTCAATGTTAGAATTAGTAATAACTGGCATTATAAATAATATGTATCTTTTTCTTAACCTGTGTTTATTCAATTTATTTAATTCTTTGCAAGAAAAATTTGGGAAGCAAAAATCAGGGGTTCTGGCTCTGTGCTTAGGGATCACTCCTAGAGGTTCTAAAGAACTCTATTCAGGTAAATATTTCAACTCCTATTTTATTTCTCCTGCTCCTGAGTTTTGAGTTTAAAGAAAACTCTATACTATTTACACTTCAATTTGTTACTAATAAAAATTATTTAAAGTTTTACATCCGTTTAATAGAAAAATTTAATATAGATTTTTCACTTTGTACTTGAGAATGCCTGAATTTTATCATTTTAATAAAAATTTAAAACCTATTATGTATTTTCCTTGTGTTTTGGTTTGTTATTATTAATTAAGGGCCACACCCAGTATTTCTCAGGTCTTATGCCTCTATGCTTAGAGATTACACTGGACAGGACTTCTGGGGTCTTATGCAATGCTAGGAATGGATCCTGAATCTTTTGCTTGCCAAGCAAGCACCTTTTCTAGAGTTATATCTCTGTAGTCGCCCAAACCTATTGTCAGTCACAAGTTGCATATAAAATCAAATGCACATTTTAAAAGAAATATGTATGTATATAAAATTCTTTACAGTAAAAATTGTTTTCTTATAGAATATTTTGTGGAAAAATGCACATTCACCTATAAAATATTTATTACCTTCAAGGAAAATATTGACCATCAATATTAAATGTCTTTACTTCCATCCAATAACTTTACACTTAGTAAATTATACACAAGTAATATTATTGCAGATTATATTTGATATTGTCTATATTTTTCATGAACTTATTCCAAGCATTTAATGGAAATTTAAAATAGTACATAATAATAGTCAAAGGTGAGACAAGTCCCATCTTTATATGAAAAACACTAATAAAAGGTAAACCCTACATAAAGGGAAGTAAATACAATTTATTGAATTATATTTATGAAAATTAGTTTATTATTGATTTTATTCTGAAACTATTTCATTTGATTTATTCCCTATAAGTTTAATAGATACTGTGTTTTTCAAATATTGCTATCAGACAGTTATAAGATTACTCTCTTTAAGGAGGGTTGGAAGTTACAGCCTACATCATGAACCTCACCACAAAGAGTGAGGAGGTTAGTTAGAGAAATAACTACATTGCTAACTATCCTAACAATGAGAATGTATGAGGGAAATAGAAAGCCTGTGAAGAGTACAGGCAGGGGCAGGTTGGGGAGGAGGGATATTTGGGACATTGGTGGTGGGAATGTTGCACTGGTGATGGAAGGTGTCCTCTCATATGACTGATACCCAACCACAATCATGTTTGTAATCAAGGTGTTTAAATAAAATATTATTAAAAAAAGATTACTATCTTTGAAAGTTATATAGAAGGTTTTTTTAAGGATATACTGTGTATTGTAAGTAGCATACCATATAAAGTTAGAAAATAACATTATTATTTGGATAATATAAAGAACAAGAAATAATTAGACATAATTACTATACATGCGATCCAGAGAGAGCTAGAACAGTATTTATGTCATTTATGAGGTTTATGAGGTTTATCCACATCACGTGTGGTTTATGCGGCACTTTCAGAGTGACCCAAGAAAAAGCCCGGAGTGGACTAAGAGCATTACTAGGTGTGGTCTAACCTGCTTATAAATCTACCATAAGAAATGAGGAAGAATTAAGGAGAGTAATGGAGGAGATAGAGCACACATTTTCTTTAGGAAAAATGAATTTTGCCTTTTGGAGAACAGATAACTTTGCTGAACTTTCCTTTGCATTTGCCACCATGAACTCAGACATGATGAAAATTATTGTCCTGCTTTTCTATCTGTCATCAATCATTCCCAATCAAAATTATGCAAACAAACTGCTTACAAGTACCAAGGTCTAAACCAGTTGAGAATGACTATTTATGTCTTTTGAAACCATTACAAACACTTAGCTTTTAATAAAACCACATTAAAATACAAAATTACACAGAAGGCAAGAAAAGAGAAGTTTCCTCTGGTTCTTAAAGCTTTTTGTAGTTCTTTTCTGATTCTGTTGTGAGACTTGGTAGAACACAAACTTGGTCTAAGTCAATCTAAACAAGTTTCTAAGTAATATCTGGACTTGTTTGTGCTTAAATTGTGGTTACTATGGTATTTAACTCTGAGGTACTTGATTGATCTTGGGAAGGTCAAATCTATAAACTAACTCCTTCAGATCTTATTTTATTTTTAAAATAATAGAGTTCCAAATCATACCAATTGCATGTAACTCTTTAGTCAAAAAAGAAATAAAGAAAATAAAAAAATAAAATCTTCCATTAGTTTCCTCACTACAGGTATAGACATTTAGGAAAATAATATATTTCTGAAAGCTATATTTCTGGTGTCTGTAATTGATATTACCTAAATAGTAACCTTGTACTTCATAATGCAAGTCTAAAGGGATATATTTTATTATGCCACAGTTCACTAGGGTTTTTCTGTGTGTTCAACATTAATAAAAATGCAAAGCTTTGCTGCCACAGGGCAGTTACAAGCAACAAACCCTTCCTGCACCCAGCTTCAAAGCGGGGGCTTATGATTTTTGTTCTGGGAAAGTTATTAACAGACACTCCAGTGACTCTTACATCCTGTGTTTGAGCATTTGTCCTGTACCAAAGAAATTATGTGTTAAGGAACTCAGGAGCCAGGGGTTATTTTCTGTTGCTTCATTGGACCAATGAATGTAATCAAAAGTAGCATTTCTTAGATTTAGTTTTAAAATGAAAGCATGCAAAAGCAAAACATTACAGACTTTTTTTATAACAATCTTAGTGCCTTTATGTTAGTAAAACTACCCAGTATGTCTACCTTCAAATTGATAATAATGTCCACCTGTTAATTTAAAATAAAATATAAAGGTTAAAAAATCTAAATCTAAGTTCAGTATAGTACACATTCTATTGTCCAGAACTCATGAACACTTATACAAATTAGTGTTGAATATTTTACAATAATATTCATATTGATGCTCACTATTTTACATAAAAAAATTACAAAATTGGGCAACACCTAAAAGCTAAAATGCACTTAACAGTAATTGAAGGCAAGGGATTAGGTGAGTCCACAGCACAGCTTGCTTCTCCCTTGGAGAGGAACTATCTAGTTGGAAACGAAAACAACCACAAACTGTTCCCTATGGTTTATCTTCATTACTATCCAGACCTTTTCTGTGTTACGTTATTCTTTCATATCGGTACATTGTGCTCTATTCTCTGATGAGATAAGCTAGGGAGCAATTAAACTGAAAATGGCCAAGCTCTGACTAACTCTAAACTGTCATTGAACAAATGCCACTAAGTTCACAAACAAAACACGATGCCGAGATTGCTGAACAAAAGGTTGCATGCACTAAGGTGATCCATTCATTACTATATCACTTATTTCCCCAGCTATGTATATATATATTTTTTTCCCCAAATCTACTCAATCTATCCAATTGTCCCTCACTTGGATTCTTAGTCATATTACACTGGGTATTTGGGCTGCTACACATATTTGTACATTGAATGATCCACTTTGTTACCATGATAGGGTAATGGAAAATGCGTAATAGGAAATGTCAAATGTGAGAGTAAAAAAACTTGTCACAGTATTAGAGGATCGTGGCAGCTGAATCGAGGTGCTGCCCGTCCATCACAGCAAGTCTTGTGTACCTGGCACATGGCAAGACAATCTGTCACTGTCAAGGAGCCAACACAAAGGCTCTGCCATCCTAACGCACTCACATAGGGCACCTGGAAAAGCATATGCTTCCTTTTTTTATGAAATGTTGAAACACATTCACAAAAAATTCAAAATTCACATTTATGTTCAAAGGAAATATTATTTCATGGTCATATTTTCCAAACACCCACTCTGTGTTTAAAAAAATACTTTACAGAAACTTTTGTATTACACCTCTGAAATCATGAATTTTATAGTCCTATTGTGACATACTTCAGAAACACTTCCTGCTTGCTTATGAATTGAAACATGCAACCTTCTATGATAGCTTTTTAAAGTTTCCATGGTAGCAGGTCTTTTTTATGCATTTTTAAAATATATTTGAAACATTGTCTTTTGTTGTCTTTTCAACATTGGACAACTAATGTCTGAGTACAAACTAGATAAACTTTTTTATCATGAGATTCTCATATTTTTCTGTGTCATCCAATTAAACAAGATTCTGAGAGAACTGATAACAGCACCATTCTAAAACTCAACAGTCTCAAGCATCATTAGAAAGACAAGATTGAATTTCTTATTTTAACTGTCCATTACAGAAATAGTTCTGTCATTTAAAGATAATAATAAATTGACTTTGCGAAAAAAATCAGGATAAAATTCAATTTCTTTAACAAAAGATTATCAGAAAAATTCAGTACCAACATAATTCTAGGTGCACAAGAATAATTATACAAGTGAAACAGAGATTCTTTAGTCACTCTATACTCCAGACATTATTAAAATACTATTGGGGAAGAAATGCATAGGCCAATGATCTTTGTATTATTGTCTCTATATGATGCCGCACTTTCTTCTTTTTTTTTTAATTGCCACATAGACTGAGGATTATACTTGACATATTATTACTGAGAGAGAGAGAGAGAGAGAGAGAGAGAGAGATAAGAGAAGAGAAGAAAAACGTATGCCTGAGAGACAAGAATGGGAGAAGGCATTGGGGGAAATGAAAGAGAAACTGGGAACTGGTGGCGGAAATGTGCTGGGTAAAGTTGTTGTATACAATATGATGACTGTAATTAAATCATGAACAACTTCATCTGTAAAAATAAAAACAACTGGGGCCCAGGAGATAGCATGGAGGTAAGGCGTTTGCCTTTCATGCAAACGGTCATCGGTTCGAATCCCGGTGCCCCATATGGTCCCCCGTGCCTGCCAGGAGCAATTTCTGAGCATGGAGCCAGGAGTAACCCCTGAGCGCTGCCGGGTGTGACCCAAAAACCAAAAAAAAAAATAAATAAATAAAATTAAAAAAAAATAAAAACAACTGTATTATGGCCAACCTTGTAACCACAGCACTTAAATTAAAAAAAAAAGTAGAAAATACAACAATCATATATATACATGCATATACATATATAAATTACTAAAAACAAAACTACTAATAAATTATAAATAAATTATATGATACATATAATAACTTATAATAAATTACTAAAATAAATGAATGGAATAAGATAGAATGAAAGTAAGAAGGGAAATATGGCAAGTCCCTCTACAATGATATATGTATAAACAATCTGAAATACATTTTGAGATAAAGAAAAATCCTTTCTGAACTCTCACAGCATGTCTTATCTTCCTTTTTTATTGTATTTCCATTAAATCTTATAGCTGTTATATGATTTTATTCTGGATTTCCTAAAGATACCAGTATGCCTATGGGACTTCTGACCTCCAGAGTACCTCTGGGGAAACATGGCATTTTATTGCAACAGCACTTTTCAGGTAGCTCCCTGTAGCAGCACAGACTGGAGTCATTTCTTGGTTGTAAAATGTGGAAACTATGGAGCGTTTCTTAGCCACAGTTTTGGCTGATTCCTAGCAACATAATAAAACAAAATACTAAAAACTGTAAAAAGGTAGCTTAATGTGAAGTCATTTCATTACAGGAACGTTTCTCAATTTATATGTTATCCCTTTTCTATTAAAGATGGCATAAAATCCTTCTTTCTTCATACTTCATCAAATTACTTTTTTTCCCCACCTTGTTAGGGGAAAATATTTGAAGAGGTATTCTATTCTAAACAACTCTATTCTATTCAAAACAACCTTGACTTATCTAACTATAGAAGTTTTTTTTTAATGATTCCTTGAGAAATATTTTCTAAATTATAAACTAAATTATAATTCCATCTCCTTTTAAGTCATTCAACAGACAACTTGCCCTTTCTTGGTAGTACATTAGTGTGCCAATCTATGTTTGAGAAAAATTTGGAAATTAATAAAAAATGTTTTATCTTTGATTTAATGTGCATTCTGTTAAGATGTTAGTTATCTCAGTTCTTTCAAAATAATTGATCCTGCCTTAATCTTACTTTAAATCTAATTTAATTTGCTGATAAAAATATTGTGATTTCAATAGAGTCCTTTTCTCTTTCAAAGAATATTATATTATCTAGGAGGAAATAAGAAATCAAATTAGACCAAGCAATACCTGGACCTGTGATCAGGGTAACTCATAGTAGTGTTCCCATGATCAAACACTATTGATACTGGGAATAGACTAGGGAGAGTCACATGCAAGGCAAAAATGTCTCCTTACATCATTCTCCTTCCAGGCTGCTAGAGCTCTCCAGGAAATTCTCTTCATGAAAATTCAATGGTTGTCTTAGATGCTAAGACACAGACTTTAGGTATGGATAGTGTAAAATCTCTTTATCAGTCTATAGAATATTCCCTAGTTGCTCTAAATCATTTGGACCTAAGAGAACTTAGACTCTTGATAATTCAACAATTTTAAGTGATATATTTCAAATGACAAATATTAATATAATGCCTAACTCTGTAGCTATGCTAAATAATCAAGCCTACAGAAGAAAGCAAGAAGGTCACTAGACAGGTCTCCCAACTATATATAAGAAATCTGCTTTCATTTCTAGCTTTGCCTCAAGAAAGCCCTGTGTCAACCAATCTGTTCAACCGCTTAATGCATGAAAGAAAAAAACCTGTTACATGTAAAAACTTTTTAATCAATTTACCTGTAATATACATTTATATTCTACATATAGTGATGCTTCAAGAGTTATATATTATACATTTATAGACATTTTTATATAAAATGAAACTATAGGCTAAAATATTTAAGTATCTAAGTTATCTCTTCTGTGTGGAGTGAATCTCTCAAGTGTTGTGCTGGAAGCAGAAGAGACCCATGACAGTCTTATGACAACCAAGTTGGAAATTTAGTTAAAAGGTCCTGAGCATACTATGTTGCTCAGATACCACAGAGTCATGGATTATTTCTACAACACCTCATGATATTCTCGGACCTCTAGGGCTATAACTGACAATGTCCAAACACGGTGTAAGTATCACCAGCTCTACTATCTCTTGGCTCCTCTGAGCTATTTCTTAAAATAAAATCTTAAAACTTTATAATGTAAGCATAGTGATGGTGGGATTACTTATCAGTCTAACAAAGTTACCTTTCTTTATAGCATAAAACTATAGAGTATAAAGTGACGATTTTTGATTCTGCAGTGTTACAACATAAGGACATACTATCAAGTCATGTTATATTATTATTACTTACATTTTTGAATATGTAAGATCCAGATATGTCCTCAAACTAAATCATATTGTATTGATTGGTTTTAAGTTCCTCAGAGATAAAGAGGAAATTTTTGTTTCATTGTGTTGTTTTTATTTTTGGGCCACACTCAGTGATGCTCAGGGGTTACTCCTGGCTATGTGCTCAGAAATCGCCCCTGGCTTGGGGGAACATAAGGGTCGCCAGGGATCGAACCGAGGTACATACTGGGTTGAAGCATGCAAGGGTAACACCCTATTGCTGTGCTATTGCTCCAGCCCCAATAAAGAGGTAATTTTAAAAAATGATCTTTAAGTTCTATATTTTAAACCTAAACAATTCAATGTTGGTGAAGGGAGAGGGATGTGGTGTGGAGAAAACTATCTCATATGTTAATATTTTATGTTAAAAATTATTTGCTTCCATTGATTAAGTTTATGTATAGAGAGTAACTCGATAAATATAGTACTAATTTCATTATCAAGTATATATTTATATTAATATACATACTTTATTAAATTTATATGCATTTTATTCATTCATATTTATTTATTTAATATGTTTTTCTGGGCCATACCCAGAGGCTCTCATGGGTTATTCCTGACTCTTCGCTTAGAAATCGTTCCTGGCTTGGGGGACCGTATGAGATGTCAGGGAGGAACCTACTTCTGTCCATTTGGCCCCAGAATCTCCTTAATTATTTTTTGTCTGACTGGTATATGATATTAGAAATTTGAACTTCTCCTACAAAGGGTGGGGCCAGAAGAGTTCTGCTGTGACTCTGCTGCACAGCAGACATCTTTGAACTTTTCTCTGCCTGCTTGGGCCTAAAAACTGATCCTGTGCAGCATTCTTCCTCGAGGGCTTCTCCTCCTTGGAGGTAAGTCAACCCACCCACAAAGGGTGGAGCTAGCAGAGTGCTCTGCTTCCTTTCGCTGCTGGACACATCATATAGCCAATGAATACCAACACAACACTTAGGAAAACCCACAATACAAGCTTGACAATGGGGAAACAATGCGAACCAACATCAGGCATAAAGAATGAAGATGACAACTCTGATGACCTGAAAACAGCCGATCACCTAGTTATACTCTCAAATATGGAGTTTAGAGAAGAAATATGGAGGATGTTCACAGAACTCAAAGAAAGCATAGATGGGATTGAACAGAACACTAATAAGAATCAAGAGAATATGAAGATAGAAACCAGAAAACAACAAACTGAAATAACAGGTCAAATAACAGGTCTGAAAAACTCAGTAGACGAATTGAAAAACTCAATGGAAACCCTCTCCAACAGCGTAACAGCAGGTGATGATAGAATTAGTGAGCTAGAAAATAAGATGCATAACAACTCCGTACAGCAGAAGAAATTGGAAAAAAAGCCTTAAAGCAAATGATCAGACAATGGAAAATTACTCAAAGAATGTGAACAGATGAAAATAGAAGTCTTTGATAAGTTCAATAGACAATATAAAAATCATTGAAGTCCCAGAGATCCAGGAAGAAAATCTCCAGGAAGAATCAACAGTCAAGAACATCATCACAGAGAAATTTGAACTTCTTGAACCTGAATTTTTATTGTATTAGTAAGACCTTTACTTGAATAACAACATAATTTGTTTCACTATTTTTAGAAATTTTATACCCAATAATCAATCTATTATTTTCAGTTTCAATGCTAAAAAATTTCTCATTTTAAAGACAGTAACATTTTTGATATGGCCAAAGCTTCATAAAGTCTTTTTAATTTCTTCACATATTTATTTAGCTTTCATAAAATAGCTCTCATTCAATTACAAATACAAAACTGCTTCGATTTTATTTGTTTTCCTGGTTCGGTTAGTATTTCTGCATCCTCGTGAGGCTAGTATCGAGTTCAGGCTCTGGGCTGTGATGTGGTTCAAAAATACTTTGAGTATTCATTTTGGTCTCAAACTATGAAAAAGTAAGAAAATACTTAATTTACCGCTAAAGGACAATAAAATAATTCAACTACAAATGTATATTTAATCCTTTTAAACATTTCCATTAATATTTACCTTAGAAAAGATACAAAGGATCAGCTTCACAGAGGGAAAAATCTTGTACCCTAGGCCACTTAAAAGAAAGTACTTATAAATACATTAGTTCAAAGGTATGTTAACAGTGTAAGTGAAGCAGTGGATAAAATAACTATTTTTGCTTCCTTACAACCTTTACTGTAAACATTAATCTTCATGGATCAGTCAATGTATGTCAGAAATTTATGAAATTTCTGTACGTTTCTTTTGCATGCAGTGAACTTTCACATTCTAAAGAGTATAGTGGAATATGTATTATTATATATTTATATGTTATACCTGTATATCACTATATATGTACATAAACATAGATGGTCTGGGGTTATTTTTAGCTTTTCTCCCCTCCCCCCTCCAGCCCCTCCTGCCCTCTCTATTTTTGGTTTTTTGCTCTGCAATGATGATCACACCACATGGGATTAAACCATAATTAGTGACATGTAAGTGTCTTACTCTTAAACTATCTCTCTATCCTTAGACATTAATAAAGATCAGGTGAAATATTTCTGAGTAGCTTTTAAATATCCTCAGAAACAAATCACTAGGGGTCCTTTCAATAAACTTATTTTGTCATATTTTTCTCTTCCAATATCCTATTTATCAGATTAAATACCTACAGAAATAAAATTCAGACTATGATTTTTATTTATTCATATTAGAATCTAGTACTGGGCTCATCTAACTCAATATATATATATATAAGATAAAATTTATTTGGGTACTTTGAAATACCCATAAATTGACATATGACAGAGTATATTTTAATGACTAACAACTATAAAAATATGTAATTTCTATATTGTGTTCTGCTTCCCAAGTTAGTAACCAAAATTGAGTAGTAAAATATTTTTACAAAATCTTGTGCTGTCAGTCTCATTATTGTAATTAAACAAAACTTATGTGATTAGCTTCCTCAAAATTTTAAGTATTTTTCAATAAAACAATTATTAAGATTATTCTGAAGTCTGAATGAATTGAGCTCTTATGAGATATTGAAATAAAATTAACCTTCCCCAAAGATAAATAGAATGCTTCAAATTAAGTAAAAATTGCAGAAAAGAATTTGTAAAATTGCCTGCTAATTTTTACTTTTTTTAAGTCATAATTTCCTGTGAAAATGATTTCCTATGAAATGAGATTTTTCAAACTTTAACTTGGACCAAAGGTGAACTTGTTTGAGAGTTTGAACTAAATTGCTTTAGCCATTTTTGAGTTATGTGAAGGTGAGAGTACATTTTTCATGCACCTAACTAAAACAGGTTCCAACCTTTTCTACTTACATAAGTCACAAATGACTAATGCTATATATTTTAGGCTTGACAGGATTAATATATTTCTCAGGAATATCTCTACATTTAAAAGAAAATAATATAATCCTTTTTAAGATGACACAATTTTCCATTTATGATTCCCAAATTACTAATAAAGTACTGCAGTTTAAAAGTAAGGAAAATACAATTAAGGTCAACTCAGATTTCTTTCTCAATTGGGTAGAGAAACAAAGGCACAGACAAATATCAAATTAGTGTAGTATTTCAGGGCAGAGAGGCTAGGAAGTTAATGCACTTTCAAGTGCACTTTAAAATGTAAAAGTAATTTAACCTCAACCTTTTACAATGTGGCTGCAGAGAAAAGAAGCAATCTGAAGTTTTGATCACTTAAACTTTGAGCTCTGCTTAAGTAGTACAATGTGAAAAATACACCTTACCAAATGCCACAAAAATAAATTTGGAATAATCTATCAGACAAAAATTGCTTTTTATACTTAGCTAAGTCTTCTTTAATTCTTAAGGTAAGTGTTCAAATTTGGGGTCAGGAAGATGGTTCAAAGATGCTAGAGTAGATGTATTATATGTTTGAACTCTGAAGAAGATGACTGCTCATCTCCCAAAGGCCTGCTTGGAATAGCAGTTAAACACAGTACAGGAATAAGCTCCTAGTATATGTAAGTAAGTGTATTTCAAGAACCAAACAACAAAGTTGAAATTTAAAAGTGCTACAGAGATAGCATAGTGATTTCCATTAACTTGCACGCCATTGACACAAGTCATATTATCTAAGTATCCCATATGTATTCCCTAGCACCTTCAGGAGTGCTCCCAGAGTATGGTGCCAAGAGTAAGACATGAGCACAGCAGATGAAGCTCAAAAAAATGAACAAACATATTAATATGGTTGGATACTATGCTGACTATATTGTACATAAAGGAAATATGCAATGAATGTTGTATTCATATTAGTGAAAGGTATGCTCCAGTTGAAACTACTGAGATGATTTTGCATCATCTTTCATTAACTTTTTTAATTTCCATGAATTTGACACAACTGCAATATGTATTATTTATGTAGACACTGATTAATCTCTTCCTTTTTATGATTATTATTTGTTTAGTATTGAATTAATTTAAAATAGGAACTTCTCCTATGGTGATCAACATTATAGAATGATTTGAGAATGTTTGGCTTATTTGGTATCGTGTGCAGATTGCATGTAAAATATAATAAAATAAGACACAGAGAAAAGCCAGAGTGTGAAATAATAAGATGATGTGGAACTTATTCACAGAGAAGGGATTGGAATTACAGTACAGTCGGTAGTGAAAGTGAAACAATAGGACAATTGACTTGTACAAAGCCAATCCGTGTTTGATCCTAGCATCCTATATTCATTTCACACTTCATCAAGAGTTATTTCTAAACTCAGAATAAGGAGGAATTCTTGAGCATCACAAATTGTGGCACAAAAAA
>PVKC010031730.1:0-14446 GCA_004027635.1 Crocidura indochinensis | reverse complement strand
ATTTAATTTTTAAACTAAATAACAAGGTGGGCATTAGATTTAGTGCTCATAATTTTTTTCAGGTATAGAATGTATAAGTATGAACCATGAGTAAACACGGTGTCACAATACTAAGCATCATAACTACCTAATAATACATACAAATATCATCACTTTCCCAAACAGATTTGTCTGGGTAGGGGACACAATCAGACTTAAATAAGACTTGACATAGAAAGAAGAGAAGTATCTTCTGAGTGCTGATGAAATCCAAAAGGACAAGCAGTAAACTCTAGGATTCTGTAAGAGTGTCTTTAGTGTCTTCTGCTTCAGTGGGAAAAAGATTGGGGGAAATTCTTCTAGTTTTTTGTATTGTTGAACATTTAGAAAGCCCATTTGTAACACCGGATTGAGGCAAACCTTATGTTACAAATAGCCACTTTTATCTTAGCTGTGCAGCCTTCAGCACATAATATTTGAGTTAATGGGAAGATACTCCCAAGGAGCGCTTATTTGAAATATATTTCTTTCCTACTTTCAAAATGAAAGATGCTTACAAAAGCAATCTCTCCCTCGTAGGTAAAGAGAATCTCCATAAATATCTCTCAGGACAACAATGTTTCTTCAAAGTCCTTAAGTGTATGCATTTCTGAAATAGTTAATAAGAGCTTTGTTTATAAGTTCTGCTGTAGCCAATGAAAATGTTCAGAAGAAATAGGCTCTTGGGTAAATCACAAAATAGTTTATGAACACTTCAGACTTCTTTGAACACTGACTGAGGTTTATTAAAGGAAGAATAGGAAGAATGAGTATACTCTGGAGGAATAGAAACAGGAAAAAGGAGAGCACACTGACCCAGTCGATGAGGGGCTAGCGTTATTTCCTTCTATACTAAAGGGGCAGAGTAATTGCTTTGAGAGGAGTTTTAAAAAGTTTTAACTTAAAACTTAACCCAACTCTTACCTGGACTTGATCTTCCTTTCCCTTTTATATGCTTAAGGACCAACTCAGAACTTTCATAGCGATTTTTACAGAATTTAATATTAGGGGACCATTCCTCACCTAAGGCTAGAGGAGTTGGAGCTGTCAGTTTTGTTTTGAGCTACTAGTTTTATTTTGGATTAAGAGAGATAAGACTAAGGGTTTCAGCTTCTAGACGACAGGAGAGGTTGGAAGTCTTCTTGGCCAGTAGCCATTATCTGGCATTTCTGGGAGATCTAAGAGTTTTAGATTTTTTTTTAATGCATGGGTAATTCACACTTATTTCTATTTTAAAGAAGGGTAAGATTTTGTTTCCCAGTGGGCTGTTTCTTGGCCCTCTCAGAACTGCCTATGGACTAGATGACTGAACGGGGACCAACTGTAGTTTAAGATACTAAGAGTGTTATGTTGAAGTAATTTAAACTTTATATTAAAACTTAGCAGTCAGAGTTAGAAGATAAGGACATACTTAAGTAGAAATAAAGATGAGTTAGATTGAGATCAAACAGCTATAACCTTATCAAAACTCTTGATTCTATCAATAATTTTTTCTTTGACTATTAGATCCTCCAAAATGATATTTTTAAAACAGTTTATGTTATCTCCTTAGAATAAAAACACCTTATCTAGTTCCTGTGTATATAAAAATGCATTTTATGATCAGGGCAGGAGTTAGCTATGAAAGTATGATAGTAAGTCAGTAACAAAGACCTGATCCTCTTTTATCCCATTAACCAACTTCCTGCTTCTTTAACAATGAGTTTATCAATGGTTCAGATCTTTTTTTTTATTTTGGTTTTTCAGGCCACACCCATTTGATGCTCAGGGGTTACTTCTGGCTAAGCACTCAGAAATTACCCCTGGCTTGAGGGGGGGGGGGCGCATATGGAACGCTGGGGGATGGAACCATGGTCGCTCTCTTTCCTTGGCTAGCGCTTGCAAGACAGATACCTTACCTCTAGTGCCACCTCACTTGCCCCAATGTCTCAGATCTTAAAATGCAGTTAGTCTTCTGTAGTTGTTCCTGGTCAGAAAACAAGTGATTAAACTCCTCAGAATGATAATTGTAAGTTATATGAATGCACATATAGCAATATACCTTTTGGGTAGAATTTGTGCTCAAAAATCAATGCATTGGATTTTGTTCTATTTTATTTTTTTTCTAAAATTCTGTTCCAAAGATCCTGTGGTAATGAGTAGGAGTTAGATAAGAATCACGATTTTTGTTATATAGATTAAGAACCAGATGTTTGACAGATGACATCACTATTCAAATAGTTTAAATCAACAAGCAGCAAGCTTGGAGAGTTAAGTATTTTCTCATGGGAAATATAGTACCTAAGAGATGAGGAGGTGAATTAATTCAAGTCCTCTAGTACATGCTAATTTATGAATAATTGTATAGCTTAGAGTGATCTTGTTTAACTTTTGCTATGTTGCTTATTTTTTCAACATTCCTCATCCCACATTTAGGGAATTTTGATGCATCCTTGCACATTATTCTAATGGGGTTTAGTTTGCCCAATTTCAGCATTTTGTGAATATTCATGAATGCTTTGCTTAAAAAATAACTACTAGTAATCTCTAGAATTCAAGACTAGATAAACTAATTGCTGACACAATACCTTTAACTCTAGCCTGAAAGTAAAGTAAGGCAAATTACCCCACAGGTGGACTACAGATGTTAGGTTGGCTGTAATTCACAGAGATTTAAAGTCATCAAGAGGCTGCTTTACCACTTTCTTAATTTAATTTTTACGAAGTTGATAGAGTAATATTAAACTTTTAGCATAAGATTCTCCTTGATAATTTTATTTACCTTTTAGAAAGATCCTGAAAATTCCCTTTAGTATATTTCTGGGAAATACACATTGGGTACTTTTGTGGAAGTGAATGCTTGTAAATACCTCAAAGGAAACACGATTTTAATAATCTTAGAATGCCATTCTCTCTTCTCACTCCTTTATTCACATAAAGTCAGTATGTGCACCTATCGAAACAATTAGGTAATTAAGACACTCTTAAATACTGAAAACTACAATTAAAGATAAAAGAAAAAAGTGATTCTGGCTTTGGGAGTCAATTAATTATGAAAATAAGTTATAGACTCTCTGTGTATGTCACTTTGTTTAAGATTCTGATGTATGCATATTGATTCTACCATATTAATAATTAGGTATGTATGATTAATTTTTATGGTATAATATGGAATGGGAGGGAAATATTCTAAACATATGTTATGGTCATAAGGCCTTCATAGTAGAATAACAAATAATAACTGGAAGGCAAGCAAAAAATATTTAGTAATTCACCTGCCTTCTCCCTTTGAGGATTAAACAATTACCTAAATGCAGAATAACTTGAATGCCCTAAAATAGGCACATATACTATCTTTGAATAAGTTCTTTACATTAAATTGGTTTAATTATTTTGGCACATTTTATCATTATGATTCTTTCTGATTAACTACAACAATTTGCAATTGGGTGATATAGTTTTCAGACATATTTTCATAAATATTTCTAGCTTTTTAATATTTGGATAATTTTTATGATAGTAAAAATTAGACTAAAAAGCTTTATTGTGTTTTCTAGAGATAATATATAAAACATTTGTGACATGAAAAGTAGACTCAAGAATGATCAAAAGATATACAATAAAAATGTTTTTCTGGTGGAATGACAAATATTATTAAACTCTTAGAAAAAATTTAAATGTCATAATTACTTTTCCCAGATTTATTTTCTGACATTACTTAATGAATATTTTATAGAGCTGAGATGTGATGATCTTTGTATGTTCTAGATATTCCCAGAAGCTATGACTACTGAAAGAAGAGTATGGCCAGAGTATATATTAGTCCAATTTTCATAGAAACTAATGTTTACTGTGCATTTACTATGTGTCAGATGTGGAATGAAGATTTAAAAATTAATCCTAAAATTCAGAAAAATCCATATTACAATTTTCTCTTTATAAATGATGAAATAGAAAATCAATAATATGTTTTATAAATGTAAATGTAATTTATATATAAATATATTTATTGTTGGACAGGCAGAAAGATAATACAAAAGGCCCTTGACTTGTATTCATGTTAACTGTGTTTGATTCTATTATATCCATATGCTACCCAGTGGTCTGCCAGGAGCAATCCTTGACCTGTCCTTTTTCTGAGATTCAGGTTCTTAACAAAGGATACAATTCAAGCACAATTTAAATAGGAAAATTCTTTAAAGGATCAGATGCATGTATATTAAGAGAGATAGTGTGAGCAGCTTTATTTCTAGGCAAAAATTTAGCTTATATAGGTCAACAAAAGTGGATGTCATGAATAGTATAGAAAGACATGGACCCAACATTTGTTGATTTCCTTTGTGACAAATTTCCATTATTAGCATGATTTAATCTCCTCCTCTGACAGCTTTCACTCTCAAGGAGGTAATTTCTGTTACTATGTTTAAAAATTAAGATTGTACTTATAGAAATCTGTATTAAATAAGTATTTTTATTGATATATTCAAACGTTAAGGAAGCTCTTCGTGGCATATGGAAGGTAACAATATATTAATGAAATAAATTATAGGTAGTGGTCAAACTTTCTGGTTCTTCTACAGGGGATTGTTTTTAAGGAGGGATATCACCTAACTTCCACATAACATTTGCCTTTATTTTATTTCAGTTGCCATTGCATGGTAACCTGAAGGACATTGCCTCTGTTTCTCTGTCTCTTTATTGTCATTGTATGGAAACCTGCTATTGTATGGTAAGGACACTGCCTCTCTGCCTCTTTATCTCTTTTACTCTGTCTATGGCTTTCTTCCTCCCCTCACTCTCCAGAATAAGACCAATAGTTATAGACTGTAAACAATATTACATTATCTGAATGATAAATCAATAGGTTGTTGGCAATTTTCTTTTATCAAATTTATTGAAACCACTGTGATTTACAAAATTCTTCCGTGTTGTATTTCAGATATACAGTGAATCAGAGTAATTTCAACCATCAGTGTTTACCTGCATTCACCAAAGTTTCCAAGATTTCATCCTATACCACCATTCTTGTTCCTCTGGCCTTCCAGTATAACAGGCCCATTTCAAGATTAGATTGTATAGTTTGGGCCTCTTGATTCTATTTTTATTGACTTTGACTTGGATATAGATGTCCTTTTTTATCTCCACCAATGCACCTGAAACCACTTGAACCCTGACCAAGCATCATTATATTCATTTTTCTTCTTTATTTTATAGAAAAATACAGAAATATGAGGTAAAATAATCTGTGTCATAAGATTCTATGAAAAAGTTGTGAGGCTCAATCAAAAAGATAAAAAAAATGAGGAGGTGACCGTGTTTTTACATATATTCAGCAAAAGCTGTGTTAAATAGAAAGAAAAATATCTTTGTTAAAACAGTATGGTCTTACCCATGAAGCATTCTACCAAAAGACTAACTACAGGATCCAGGCATACCAAAATCTTTCTTCATGATCCCAGGAAAAGATTTCCTCAATCATGGTTGTCCAGTCAGGCTTCTATAATTAGAGATCTTTGCTTTTACACAGATCCTATGTCAAATTTAGGGTTTCACAGAGTGTCTTCTGGTTTCATCTCACTCTTACATGGCGATTTAGGGAAACCCGCTCTAGAAAGCAAGTAGTTGCTGAGTCCTAGTTGTCAGGGTGTCATATGAATCAAACCTGGAGCAAGTCACTAAAGGCAGCATTAAGGTCTTCTGTGGTAGATATTTGATTTCTGATACTGGTCCATAAAACTGTGACAGTTCTAAGATGGGATCCAAAATTCAGGGGTAAACAGCTGATTTCTGATAGACTGAAGTCTAATTCAAGACACTATGACAAATATTCAGGATAAAAGCCTGCCAGTATAACATTTAGGAGTTCCTATTCCTATTAGATAAGATTTCTCCATTCTAAAGTGCCTATTCAAAAGAATAGGATTTGTAAAGTGGTAAGCAGGGGAGGTGGGAAAGAAAGGGTTACATATAACAGGGTTGTATATATAAACAGGTTATATATAACATCATATAAACAGGTTATATTTAACAGGTTATATATAGCATCATATAAAAGAATATATATATATATAACAATATATAATAGGCATTATGTCCAATATAAAGAGACATTAGACAGACATAGAGGTGTCCACCACACACACATATGCACGCATGCACACACACACGCACATAGATAATGAAGATAAATTCATAGGTTGTAGTTGAAAAACCTGACCCAGGTGGAATTTGTCAGAGCATTTAAAATTTATGAGGCTAGAAAATCAGAAGAAAAGGTTTCTAGTTACTAGTCAAATCATTACTGATGAGGTTAAACTTTGCAAAAGAGAAAGGTTTCCTTGCTTAGATTGTGCATGGAGCATTCTTAAAGCAATTTTAATTTTCAAGTCTAGAATACTAAGCAATTTAGTAATGACCACTGTAAAAAGGATCTATTCCATCAAGTATCATCTAATAAATATTGAGCATCCAGGTCCCTTTTATGAAAGCAAACTGATAACATGGCATTATGACATAATAATAAACATGCCTGAATTGAAAATATATTGTAAAATATACTCAATGAATAGACACTGTAGCAGGAGTCTATGACATGCAGTTACCTATTCCAGTGGTACCTGTGGACATAACATTAGATCATATTATTAGGCATAATCAAATTGAAAGTGAATAGATTAGAATATTTGTCAAAACATTATCATCATGAGTACTGCATTTGAAGTCTAATATAATATAGCACTGCAATACAATTAAATTATATAAATATAATACAAAATTAGGGTGACAAATCTGTATATCCAAGAACCACTGTGAAAAATTATTAGAGTTATTATGGAAATATTAAAATTAAACCCTAAATATTTCTTATAGTGAGCACTTTAATGGGAGTCATCACACCCAAATAAATTCTGCACCTGTTACTGTGGGTAAAAGCATTAGAAAATTATTATAGACATCTATAAAGAGTGTTGATTGTACACCTGCTCAATCTAAACAGCTGTATCCATTGCTTCAGGTCTCTTTGAAGTATAAAATTGAATATCAGCTTTTGTGCTTATCATCTTCTATCTACATACTTAAAGAACATCATCCCTTCAATGAGGTGCTTGATGATTGTCGGAGAATAGGATCAGTCACTGCTTGATGCTACCTGAGCCAGCCTGCCTGGTGATTTTTTTTGTTTTTGTTTTTGTTTTTTTGGGCCACACCCAGTGACGCTCAGGGGTTACTCCTGGCTATTCGCTCAGAAGTCGCTCCTGGCAGGCACGGGGAACCATATGGGGAACCGGGGGATCGAACTGTGGTCCGTCCTAGGTTAGCGCAGGCACCTTATCTCCAGCGCCACCACCCGGCCCCTGGCGATTTTTTAAAATCAGAAACTCATTTATGCCTAGAAGCCAGAATCTCAGAACCCAGAATAAATCGGCCCCATAGTCTCATTCATCAGCCTGATGGTTTTAATTGTCGAATCGGAAGTTTAATTTGCTATGCTTGGATAACAACCCAATTCCAGAAAAGCATATGCATCAAGTGAACAATGGGGGACAAATTTAGAAAGTTAATTGTATCTAATCCTTGAATCCTGATGTAACTTGGAACAAAGGCAAAACTTTACTTTGTATTTTTTCATTATTTTTTGAGATCTAGGATTCTAACATTTTATCAAGTTAATTATTCATTTATATCTCTTATTGAACCAACATATGCAAATGCACATATCCTTGTTCATTTTTTAGTTTTCTACTGACTAAATTACAGATTTATTTTAAGTTTAAATTTTATATTTAATATCCATGGTAACACTACAATATTATTTGGTGTAGAAATTGATATCCAACTCTTATAAGTAAATAGTTCTCAACAGATCACAGAATTAGTGCTAGAGATAAGTTTAATTGAAGGTGAATATGAAATCAAAGATCATATTATTATTATTATTATTATTTGGTTTTGGGGTCTCACCCGGCAGTGCTCAGGGGTTACTCCTGGCTCCATGCTCAGAATTTGCTCTTGGCAGGCACGGGGGACCATACGGGGCAACGGGATTTGAACCGATGACCTTTTGGATGAAAGGCAAACGCCTTACCTCCATGCTATCTCCCCGGCCCCGATATTATATTTTTAAACAAATTTATTAGCCTCCAATGAAAATGGTAACTAATGGAGAGCATTTTATTAGAAATTGATCATAGTAAAAGAATAGAAAAGACACATTGGCAGTAGCTATAAAAGTTGGAAATATTTATCAAAAAAGAAAGAAAATTTATTGAAATATTAAAGCAATTTTAAATTTATATAATATTATTATGTGGAAAAGAGACTAGATTTGGATTTTACAGGTGAATAGAAAATCATCAGAAAGAAATATGTTGTGTTAAGGGTGTGAACTACAAAATATGACTTGAAGATTAATCTCATTTACTTATGATTATTCCACATCAAAATAATTTACTTCATTTTATTACTTACATGTATGTTTTAATAGAGTATTAATTTCTGGGACTTTCCCAAAACCATTTAGCACAATATAAGCAAAATTTGACAAAGAACTGGGATCTTACAGAAATGAAATTCTACTCTTCATCACTGTTTATTAGTTCCTCACTGCTGATGGAGTTCTACTTAGTTTATAGATCAAAGATTAGGGAGCGTTTCACATGTCAAATAGAAGATATAATTGATTAGATTATAATGGCATAACCCAAGATATAAGTAAACATTTTAAAAGATATGATGCCTGTATATTTTAGCAAGCATATATAGAAACATGATAGCAGCCAAGATTATTTCATCTGATTATTACTTAATGAGAGAAAACATTCTATATCGAATTTAAAATATAAACTCACAGAAAATATATCTCCTAAACTGAATAAATACACTTATTCAAACTTTACTAAAGGAAATGGGAATTTAGAGAAATAGAGATAATTTTTGCAATTACATGTTCCTGGGTTCATTTCTAATAGTAGCTCCCTCCAAAATACAAAAATCTTGCTAGGATGCCCTTATTCTTCTAATTCTTCTTTAAAATAATGGCAGCTGTGCATTGCATGAATATCTATCGTGACTCATTATGTAGAAATCAATATAATAAACCAAATCAACAAAAGATTCAAACTATATGCTCTAGTCAATAGATCAAAAATAAAAAAAAAAACATCTGACAAGACTATATCCACTTGTGATTAAAAATATCAATAAAATGATAATTAAGTAGCATATCTCAACAAAGGCCAAATAAGACAAACCATAATAAACAGCTTGCTCCATGGGAAAAATTGATAATTTTTCACTTAATGTAAGGTGTAAAACAAAGATTATTATTCAATACCTTGTTGAAAGTCTCAACCATAGTAGTTAGGCAAGTAAAGAAAGGATGAATAAAATTGTAAAAGCTGAGTTAAAACTATAATTTTTCATATATAAAATGAAAATATACATAGAATTAATATTCCAGAAACTCCACTAAAATATATTAGAAACTATCAACCATAATTGCTGCTTCACCAGTGACTCTACTTCATTAATTCTATATGACTCTTTACAGAGACACCAATCTGATCAAAACTCCAGGTATGCTGATTTGAGCTGATATCACAAGGAATTTTTCTGGAGTGAGTTTGGGCATCCTCCGCCTCCTGCTCTGCTTTCTTGTATTTCTTTCTTTTTTTTTATTTTTTTAGTATAAAGTATTTTTTTTTATTTTCAGACACTTCTACAAAGAGGTTTCTCAGTAACTGAACTTTCTTCAGTGGGAGAAGAAAAGGGAAGTACATGCCTCCAACTCATCACTGTGGAAAGTTGCAGGCGGACCCTTTTCTTCTCGAACTAGAGAGAGCTCAGTTACTGAGAAGGCTTTTTGTATTTCTAGAAGCTCTGGCAGCTGAAACCATGCCCACAAAAAAAGTCACTATGTCTGTACTTGGTCAATTCCATAGACTAACTCTGTTACCACAAGAGATGTAAACCAAGTCATGATATTTTATGGGTACACCAGACATGCAGTTTAAGGCTGGAATCTCAAGAGGAGATGGTGGAGGAAGATCTTGCCCTACAGAAGTTACGCCTGCTCTATTCATCATTCACAATTACAACTTTTCCAGTAGCTCTCTACAGAGAGCTGACTCTCTACAGAGTAACCCATCTGACCAAAAATCCAGATATGCTGGTATTTCAGTTTATATCACCAGAACTTATTTTGGATAATTGATAATTTTTCACTTAATGTAAGGTGTAAAACAACATTTCCAGAAGCCCTGACAGCTGAAGCAATGCCCCACAAAAGCCACAGTATCACAGAAGTGCTTTCTTTAATTTCCTGGATCTCATAGTTGTATTTGGAGCTGCAGAACAACTCCTTATTTATTTTATAAAACATTTTTGTTTAATATCCTGTAGGAACACACCAGGTTAGATACATATGCACATATGAAACTACCAAATGTTTAGAAACAAATGAGGTAAGAGAATGGTCAACTAGTAACAAGAGCTTACTGAACTTTCTGACAATGACTATGTGAACTCACTGAGATAAAATAAATTTCAAATTTTCTTGTGCTTTTATTTTTATTCTCTTTCTTCTCTTTCCCTTTCTTTCTTTATTTCAATTATAGCAATTTTCTCCTATTTACCTGAAACCAATTATGATCAACTATGTGATACATGCTCTTCAAAGAAAGTAAATTAAATTAAAAGACTACTGACCAATTCAGTAAAAACACAGGATATTAAATCAATGTAGAAATGTCAGTTTTATTATTTTATAAAAGAATCTAGAAAAGAAACCTAGAAAATAATCTTGTCTGAAAATTCATCAAATAGGGGTCAGAACAATGGCACAGAGATAGAGCATTTGCCTTCCCCCAGCTGATCAGATGGACCATGATTCCATTTCCTGACATCCCATATGGTCCCCCAAGCCAGGAGCTATTTCTGAGCACATAGCCAGAAGTAATATCTGAGCATCACTGGGTGTGGCCCAAAATAAAAAATAGTCCATCAAATAGAATTAAATCCCAAGTGATATGTTTAATAAAGAAATTTTAAAATATAGTAAAAGCATGTAACTATCAAAAGAAATAGAGATTCAATGAGAATGGAAAAATATTCCATGTCCAAAGAAGAAGTAAGTGTTGAAATTAACCTTAAATTCTTGACCTTTCCATTTTCTATTTCTTTTTATATTGATTTATGGAAGGCAAATCTGTGCAAGGAAGGCTCAGGGGACCTAAGCACTCCTGGGTATGGCTCCTATTAAAAAATAAATCAAGCAAGTTCACAAAAATAATGCAGTATCCTATCAAAATGGAAAATATTTATATACTATAAATCCTACAAAAGGCTGATATCTAAATTTTGTTTTTACAAAACCACAAAACTCAACAAGATAACAATAGATAAGAGGACAAGGAGATTGTTTAAAGGTTCACTTCCAATCTCGTATGGGTCTTGGGTAAAACCTTCAGAATTAATTATGTAAGTCTTGTGGCAATGAGTACCACTAGCATGTACTCAATGCTCCCAAGCACCACTTGACCCAAGCACTGAATTATCAGACTGCTCTGCTGATGATATAAGCACTGACAATACTAATCTACAACATTCACATCACTGTTAGATTTGGCATCTATAAAACAGAAAAGTAAACAAAAATACACATTACAAAATAAGTGGAAAAGAACTTAAAACTTTATGAAGGAAAATATACAATTACTTCAAAATTACAGGAAAATAAAAATTTATTGAAGTGGATTAAACAAGAAAAGGTAATTCAGAAAAGCAAGAAGATATTACCTTTCACCATTGAGAACTATATATAAAAAACTAGAAACATCTATTTGAATTATTACATAAGTATGGAGGAAAAGAAATTCTTGTAAAAACTAAAACTTAATTCTCAAACAACTTTTAAACTCTGCATACCAAGGTCATTTAATAAATAATTAAATGAACTCATATAGTATGCAGCCACAAAAATCAGTCAAGTCTTACAAAACAGTATAAATTATTCAAAATATCTAAAATTGAACTATCATATTATCCACTAATGTCATGTTTGTATAGCTATATTCAGTTTTATGTTATTTCAGATTCTGTGGAATACAGGGAAATATTTCATGGAAAAATGTAGTATATCCTGATGACAAACACTTGCCTTTTGATTACTAAAGTAAGATTAACAAGCAGGGTGTGATGGTGGTATAAAGAGTTGAATTGGAAGAACAAGGACAAAACTAAGAACAAAGAAATTAAGATAGGCTTGGGCAATCTGACAGTTGTGAAGTAACCAAGTATAAAAATAATAAATATTAAAATTATTGTAAATGTGTTACATTAACTATAATAATAATAATTTTAAAACAACACTAATTTAAAAAATATATGCATACCTATATTCATTACAGCAGCTTACAATATCCAAGTTCTAGAAATAAGCCCAGTGTCCAAAACTACATAAATGGATTAAAAATTTGTTTTCCAAAAAAATCATGTGTTATATACATGAAAAAAATAATACGTAGTAATTAGAAAAAAGTTTATCTTGGCCTTTACATGCAAAATGACTGGATATAGAGTATGTTAAGAAATATAAATAAGGAGAAAGACAAATACTGGATCACCCATTCATATGTGAGTTATAAAAAATAAAACAAGGGAAAGACAAAACCAAACAGAACAAAATCTTGGATGCTGGTCATTGAGCTAAGACTAACAAAGGTGGGTAGAAATAGGCTAAAAATGGTAAATGGAGTCTAATAGATGCTGGTGGTAGTTTTACGGTGGTGGTAGAAGAAAGATATTGATGCTTGTATGGTAAGTGTATTATGTTAACAAGAATTTTTAATTATTATTATTATTATTATTATTATTTTTTGGTTTGTGAGTCACATACGATGATGCTCAGGGTTAAACTGGTTCTGCACTCAGCTATTCCTGTAGTTGCATATGTTACAGAATAAAACTGGGCTAGTATTGTGCAAATCTAGCACCTGACTTCTTGTACTGTCTCTTAAGCCCTAGCAATGTGCATTTTTAAAAATGTGAAATCATATATCTAAAAAAGAGATTATAAACTAATTTACTCGAAGAAAAATTTAAAATGATAGAGTTAAGTATAAAATAAATAATACTATTTATCAAATAAAACAGTTTATTATTATTTTGAATAATTGTTTTAAACATTGAAATTTTACAATGCTAAAACTATGCTTGCATGCCAATTTATCTCTCTTATTTCTTTATGACACAGTTACAACTTGTTAAAGCTAAATAGATTTCCCTATGGATGTCCCAGTGATACTTTACAGATGTTTATAATATTATTAACCAGAGTTGATTAATAAATTCATGTCAGAGTAAATGCATTCCTCTTTGCTTGCTATGCTTTAAAAAGTATTAGATTTGGGGCTGGGCGGTGGCGCTGGAGGTAAGGTGCCTGCCTTGCCTGGGCTAACCTAGGACGAACTGCGGTTCGATCCCCCGGTTCCCCATATGGTCCCCCGTGCCTGCCAGGAGCGACTTCTGAGTGAATAGCCAGGAGTAACCCCTGAGCGTCACCGGGTGTGGCCCAAAAACCAAAAAAAAAAAAAAAAAAGTATTAGATTTGTTTCTGAAATCAATAAATTCTATTTGTATATAAATGCCATTTGTGATTTTAAAATCCTATCCCATGTGAAGTAATATATCTATAATGTATTATTATGGTTATGAATGACATATTAGAAGTGACTTTAAGTTTATATGATTATTTTTAAATTGAAGATAATCACTTCTAGACTTAGTTTAAGTCGTACAAGTTGGTGTTTTATCTCAAACCAAGAGTTTATTCTTTCAACAATACTAATTCCAGTGACATTTGTGTCAGCATTTGCTTCTTCTCAATCTCCAGAACCCAGCTATCGAGTTTTCAGAAAGATTATTTTTTTTAGAAAATCTGTTATTTCAGAAGTAATTGTCATACTTCAGTTAACACATTGAGTCAGAAGCTTTAATTTGATGTTCTATTTGCTAGTTCTTTAATATTTCGAAAGAACTTATCCCTCTGAGCTTCATTTGAAATAATTAGTGAACTAGTCTGCCTAATGGATGTCCGATAAATATATGCTGTAACATGCATGAAATTTTTGGTTAAAGCTGTACAGAATTAAAAAAAAACTGTGCAGAATTGTGGTGCTACATACATTTTTTTGGTTTGTTTCTCTCTTTGGTTTTTAAAGCATATATATATATATACATATACATATATATATATATATCAGCACCATGATTACAAACATATTTGTAGTTGGGTTTCAATCATAAACAGAATAACCCCTTCACCAGTACAACATTCCCACACTAATGCCCCCTCTTCTCCCGCACCCCTGCCTATATTCGCAACAGGCATTCTACCTCTCTCGTTCTTTAACATTGTCATGCTAGTTGTTAGTGTAGTTATTTCTCTAAC
>PVKC010031729.1:0-14449 GCA_004027635.1 Crocidura indochinensis | reverse complement strand
AAAAAAAAAAAAAAATCGCAAAAAATTGCATTAAACATTTGCATTCACCAAACGGAACTGCTCGGGGTATGCAAATGTTTAATGCGATTTTTTTCTTACTAATGCGATTTTTATTGAGATTATTTGGTAAGCGAATAATGGCGAATACTGAGATATTTGAAGGCTGGCTACAGGTCACAAAATGTTGTAAGGACACGGGCCTCGAGTTTGAGACCCCTGCATATGCTATACTATTGCTGTGGCCTCTGTGCTTTATTTTTCTAAAATTCTATTGAGTCAGTTCCAATGTTTCTTTTTTTCTTTTTTGGTTTTTGGACCACACCCGATGACTCTCAGGGGTTATTCCTGGCTATTCGCTCAGAAGACGCTCCTGGTAGGCACAGGGGACCATATGGGGAACCAGGGGATCGAACCGAGGTCCGTCCTAGGTTAGCGCAGGCACCTTATCTCCAGCGCCACCGCCCGGCCCCAGTTCCAATGTTTCTATGAACAAACTATGTATTCATCCTTATCATTCTTTATTGATTCATGATATGTATACACTTATTTGTTTAATGACCAATTAATGTATTCAGTCCAATGAAGAAGGACATTTCTGAAGTTAACAGTTTGGAACTAGTGCAAATGTATTATTTACACATTGTGTAGCAACATCAATTTTCTTTTCCCTAGGATAAATGGCTAGTAGTACAAGTAATATGTTAAGGATATTTATAAATTGCTTTTTATTTTAACTTGGCTGTGATTTTTAAGAAACAGCCAACATTTTTTACATAGGAGATTCAGTGCCTAAAAAAAAAAAAAGTTCCTCTGCATAGATACAATTCCTTGATAATGATTACATTCCTTATTGGAATAATTATCTACTACACAGTAATATATCTCATATTAACTGCATATTTAATGTATATGATTAGAATGGATATATATATATATATTTATAAAATAGATTGATTTATATCCCAAATTTTCTTTTTGGTCAAGGCTCAATTATGTAAAAAAGTGCTTCCATCACTTAATCTATTGAATATATTTTAAGCACTATTGGCAGCACACAGAAAAAAAATTGAAACTCCATGTTATAGAAACAATTACAATTATTTTGAAAAATTATCACAAAATTTCTTAGACAAAAATAAAGATGTAAATAGAAATGCAAATTTATACTGCAAATAATAATTTTGTTTTATAGAAAAGATACAGAGATGTTTTACAACACAATGTGAAACCGACTTTTGGCAATTACTGTCTTTGACCATTTAAGAGTTCTCTAGCTAATAACCCAACTGGATTAAGCAGTTCTATAAAGTGATTGCTCTTAGCAATTCCTTATTTTCACGGTGACCTTTGAAAACTGTCTAATTTTGCTCTTGCTTAAATATTTTATTCAGTAATACCTATGTGAAATTACTGCAAAATATTCATGTAAAAATGTCTATTGACTAAGATCCTTCATTGAAATGTTAACAAATTGAGAAAAAAATACTAGAAAGAACAATGACATTTATTTGAGAAGAATGTAAATTTTAAATGCCTCATTCATGATGTCCTTGAAGTGTTTTGTGAAAATGACTGGAATATTTGAGCTTTAAAAATGATTGGAGCTAATAATCAAAAAGCAAAATTGGTACATAGAACTGATTACTAAACTAACGTTTGTTAGGAAATTTCTCAAATTCAATCTTTCACTAAATAAACCTTGATCTTTGAGGAAAACTGTGATTTGTGGTGACAAACGTGTTCAATGTGTTGAACATGCATCATTCCAACTCCCCAAAGGATTCTAAATATCAGACTGCATAGAATGAATTCCATTTTAGGTTCTCTACTATACATCATTTTTATTTGAAAGACATATATGTGAACATTTAATGATTAAAATATTTCTACAAATTATCTTTTTAAAATATAAAAATACATTTTTACTACAAAAATGCTCAAAATTTATGAAGTTGGTTCCCTATTATATCCATAAGCTGCACTTTTCCCCACCACCCTGTAGAAGAACAGAGAGGCAACAAAACACTTAGTAGATCTTCTACATTTACTCTATTCAAAGGTCAAAATCAGTACCTGGGTTTCCTGAAGTATCTGGTGCTAAGGAGGAGTCTGCAAGATAGTCTTTCCTTCAGTAGGACTCCCCAGATAACACCCTGGCAGCAAGGATGACACAGAGAAAATTGGAAAGAATGCACAACCTGAATGCAAAAACAGTCATAGAATACTAGTGCGTAATCCCACCACAGTGGTACTGGAAAAATATTGCAAACTATAGCAGAAACATATATCTAAACTCTCTAAAAAAGACTCTCCGGTCCATATTCATATATAAATTTATATACTAGCAAAATACACATTATTTTCCAATTAACACTGGACATTTCCAAAATAAGGAACACAGTAGGACACAAAACATACCTCCATAATTTCAAGAAGATAGAAATTTTACCAACTCTTTACTGAGTCCACCATGCAATGAATATAGAAGATAATCACAAACAAACAATTAACTAAAATAGTTATAAATAAAATAACTCACATGTGAAGAGTATCAGAGAAGAAAAAAATGAAGATATCAAATGATTTTATGATACAAATGAGAATAAGAACATGTTGGAAACAAAAGTGCATTTAAAAGGAAAGTTTATAGCTATCTGCTATTCTATCTTTCCCACTGAGAAATTCTCAATTATTTAATGAGAATTTGAATGGGCATTTAATGGATGACAATAAATTTCAGTTCTGTGAAAAATAGTCTCCAGCAAAGTATTAGTGAATGACTGAAGAGTGTTGTAAAATGTGTGTTCTCAGAAATGAAAAATAAGCTTGAAGGAAGGCACAAGATGAGTTCAATGAAAGGAAGCAGAGGGAGGAGTCTTGATCCTTGGCCTGCGCCATCCCCTCTTCTTTTTCCCCAAATGTAGTGCTTTGGGTAGTGTAACAGTTTTTTAACAAAAATCACTTGATATCAGATCTGAATTGGTGTATGGGACTGGTAGAGCCTCTACTGATGAATACATAAGAGTTTCAGAATGAGGTTCGTGATAGCACTATGCCAGGGGTCTCAAACTCGCTGCCCACGGGCCATTTGCTGCACTTTGTACAACATTTTGTGGTCCACGGCAGGCCTTCATATATTGCAGTATTCGCTATTATTTGCTTACCGAATAATCGCAATAAAAATTTCATTAGTAAGAAAAAAATCGCATTAAATATTATCATACCCCGAGCAGTTTTGTTCGGGGTATGCAGATGTTTAATGCGATTTTTTGCAATTTTTTTCTTACTAATGCGATTTTTTATTGTGAATATTCAGTAAGCAAAATCCCTTATGCGGCCCTGCCTCACCCTGACTTTGCCTCCTGCGGCCCCAGGTAAATTGAGTTTGAGACCCCAGAACTAGGCAGAGAAATGCACTGAGAAAAGGCCAAAGGGTCTACTACTATTTCCGAGGTCAGGCACAGGAGGTTAGTACTGCCCATCTAGGATAGAACCTTTTGAGCTAGCTAAATTTGGCATCTAGTACTGTGGATAAGTTCAGTTTTTCTCTGACTTCTGAGGTCTATGAGGAACAATTGCAATAATCTTGAAGCATTCCACCATGACTGTGAGATCTATGCCACATCACAACATGGCACAGCTCCATTTCTAGCAGACTTCACTTGAAATGATTTGCTGACTTAGTAAAGTAAGTGACCATTGGTAATGTCATGAGTCTAAGAAATAAGGTTATAAATATAATGCTATTTAGTGTCTGAAGGCAACACCAAATGAAAGGTTTCTTTATCATGAAACTAGAGGTTTCTTCACCCACTAGCTTCAGAAACAAGATATTTGTCAATAATGTTATTGAGTTGGGAAGAGATTATTCCTCTACTTCTACAGTAGCTAGGTTTATCCATTATCACAATTTATTAGATTTACCTAAACAGAGGAGTATAGATAAACTCCAGACCAAACAAGTGACATGTGGCAACTCTAAAGTAGAATGTCTCTTGCACTGCATTGCTATATTTAACTTTTTCTATCAATGTTGAAATTAGGGGCTGGAGAGTTAGAACAGAGGTAAGGCGTTTGCCTTAGATGCAGAAGGATGGTGGTTCAAATCCCGGCATCCCATATGGTCCCCCCAGCCTGTTGGTAGTGATTTCTGAGCATAGAGCCAGGAATAACCCTTGAGCACTGCTGGGAGTGACCCCAAAACAAAAAAAAATTAATTTTTATACATACATATATACATAAATATGTGATTTCAAAAAAATCAATGAAGTGTGTTTTCCTAAAATAGTGTGTTGTCTAGATTTTTTATAGTTAGCTTCAGGGGGGAAAAGACCCAAGAGATTGGAAAGAATTAATCACCTTATTTATGATCAAATAAGAGAAATCAGAGAATAAATCTGAGAGAAATAGCGTATTATCACTTTCCAGATGAAAATAATATGGAAATAGGTTTTAAAGGCTAATTTACAGATTATATCTCATTATGTTATAAATTAGTTTCAAAGCAAAGGAGTTTCTAAATTTCTTTCAGTGAGAAAAAAAATTACAAGATCTTTTACACAACCTGTTCAAGATGTGATTAAGAATTATCTGTTCATAGTCCTAACAGAGCCCTGAGACAACAAGAGTGAGGGAGGTGTTTTAAGAATAAATGTTTGGGGATGGAGTGATAGCCCAGAATGTAGGGTTTTAGCCTTACACACAGCCAACCTGGGTTTGATCCCTGGTATTCCATATGTTCCCCTGAGCCTGCAGGAGTAATATCTGAGTGCAAATATCAGGAGTAACCCCTTAGTGCTGCGAATGTAACAGCAACAACAAAAAAGAATATTTTTCAATCATTCCACAAATGGACAATGCAGTTACCTGGGTTGGCATAGGGTGCATGCTTTTATTTGGTAGTGAAAATTTTTCATGTGGGTAGGAGTCTTCTCTTAACTCTTTCCATTATCATTAATTTATTTTTATTTATTTTAGTTTAGTCAGAAGCATTCCTATGATGTCAACTGAATTATATTCTTTAAATCATATTTTATAACATAGATCTGATGTCCAGCTATATGAAGTTCATGACTTAGCAAAAGGTTGCTTCTAAGATTTGTGGCCAGGTCTCTCTGGGAAAAATATATTGCAAAGAAAAAATTCAGTGAACAAAATGACTAAGCATGACAAGAAGGAGTATTCTAGGTAGACTTATAACTTTCCATGAAGCCAACCTGGTTTTTATCCCTGGCTTTCCATAAGCTGCCATCATCACCACCAGGATGATTTCTGAGAGCATTGCTAGCGTGACTTACAAACAGCAACAAAAATGTAAAAAAAAAAAAAGGAATAAATAATTCCCCTATATTCAGAATAGTGATGACATATAGACCTACACAAATATCAAGATTTCTAGCTACAGAGACCTGATGTTATCATCCACAACTGAGAAGAAAGTTTCCTGACACTGTAAAAAGACCTTGGGGTGTGAAAATGAGCTTGTATGGAGCCTGTAGTTGTTGCTATGATAGTATGCTTCAAGGGCGGAGAAACTCTGTATTTCTTAGGTCAAAAAAATTTTCTTTCTAATTTCCACAATAATTACTGTGCCTCTGGGAAGAAGAAGAATGAGGAGGAGGAGGAGGAGAAGAAGACGAGGAGGAGGAGGAGAAGCAACAGCAGCAGAAAACCTTGCTACACTGGCCTTTCTTCCTTTTTTTCTTTTGCTTATTATTTCTTTTTCTTCTCTTTTTATTTTTCTTTCTTTTTAGTTTTCTATTTTATTATTTTTATTTTTTCTTTCTCATGGTTATTATATGATGGTGGTTGTTTTAATAGCTGGGTGCTTTTTTATTTTGATGTGGTTATATTTTTTTTCACCAAACCCGGTGATGCTCCGGGGTCACTCCTGGCTATGTGATCAGAAACTGCTCCTGGCTTGGGGGACCATATATGACGCCAGGGGATCAAATGCCCTACTGCAGGTGTCACTGCTAAGCCCCCTTTTTTGTTTTTGTTTTGTTTTTAGCTTTTCATTTTGCTTTTCTTCTTTTTCACCTTTCTTCCTTTAAATTAATATGTAAATTTCTAGACAGAATTCTCCCAGTTTATTTTTTCAAACAGATAACACATAACTTGAATCATTTTATTCTGCCTCATGATTTGAGGGGAAAAAATGGAGGGTACCAGGACCAAATTTTGCGTGGAAATAAAAAAAATTATCAGATTAATACACCAAACCCTAAATCAATGATAAAAAAATAGATACCCAATCTACAACAAGGTATACACAGAGGGAAGCAGTTACACTAGCAGTCTGGGGCATGTATGCTGGGAACAGGATGGAAAGAGGACAACACTGGAGGTAGGAATGGCCCTGTTTCATTGTCCCTATGTACCTTAAATATTACTGTGAAAGATTGGCAATTCACTTTGGTCAAAATAAAAATGTTTAAAAAATTTGGATACTTATTCAAAGATGAAATCAAGAGTAAATGTGAAGAGGTGTCACTAGATGAACAAAGCTATAGTGAATGAAATTCATAAATGTAAATGCTGTAATTCTTGACTTGGGACGGGGAGGATACATATAAAACTGACTGTCCATGCACATCAAAACGATTACTGCCAACATCACTCTAATCATGGGATCTAAACTAATAATTATACCTAGAAAGGAGTCTGTCATTCATGCAGATAGGGGATTTGGATGACACCTGAAGGCCTCGATGAAGGGATATTGAAATTGATGGTGAGTTCTTAGCTGTTGCATTTTATGCCTGAAACTCTATTATTTCTACTTGGTAAACCATGAGGCCTATAAGCAAAACAAAAACAAAAAACAGCTGTAAAATGGCAATGGCCTCTGTTACAAATGTATTTAATTGCATGGTAATCTGCTTACTAAATGCTCCTTTTCAATCATATACCATCCTGTAAAATCATTGAAGATATACACAAACTCATGTAGAATCAAAGGTGCTTCTAAATTACTATTAATTATGTGCCCTTTATGTTTACAAATGAGTAGACAAAATTGATTCCGAGAAAAAAAAAACCCACCAATTTGAGAAGAGCAGTATATTTGATTATTGAAAGAGGTCTATTCATTTTTGTTTGTATTGTCATTGTTAGTTCTGTGGATAAACCCAGTGGTGCACATGGACTACCAGTACTACTCCTAGTAGTGTCAAATGAGGCTACATAAAACCCAAGTATAAAAACATGAATGAGTGTATAGAAGTCCTGCATTCTATAGCTTGAACCATAAGCTTAGTCCTCAGAGAAATATTTATTATTAAAAATAACAAATTATTAAAAAAAACAAATTATTGGTACCTGAGAAGTAGCATGGTGGTAGGGAACTTGCCTTGCAATTGTCTGACCCAGGGCAGACCTTGGTTGGATCCCCAAAGTCCCATATGGTCCCCCAAGCTAGGAGCGATTTCTGAGAGCACAGTCAGGACTCCCCTTGAGCATCACTGGGTGTGGCCCCCCAAATAAAACAAATTATTAATAAAAACATTAAATAATCAATTATTAATAATATTAATTAGTTTCGATTCCCCTGGTATCCCATATGGTCCCCCAAGCCAGGAGCGACTTCTGAGCGCATAGCCAGGAGTAACCCCTGAGCGTCACTGGATTTGGTCCAAAAACCAAACAAAAAAACAAACAAAATAATATTAATTAGTAATACATATTATTAAAATAATAAATGGAAATACTGGGAAAATAAATTAGCACATGTTGGAATAGACATGTTGAATTATTTCTAAATATACTTATTGGCATAGCTCTATGAAGTCAAAACATCTATAGTCTTTTTTGGGGGGGACAATCCTAACCTCTCTGGAGACATTTATTGGTGTTCTAGATTTATTACTATGAGAGTCATATTTGGAGAAATTGAACAGAATATATAAAAGTGTAGAAATTTCTACTTTCATCAAAGTGCAGATTTGATTATAAGAATCTGAGATGCAACTCTTTAACTTCTTGAAAGCAATTTTTGTCACATCTGACCAGATTGTAAAACAATTTGAGTGTGAGTAATATGTAAATTAAGCATCTATTTTGTAGGCTCTTAATACAAGCCATTATTTTAGAACTTTGATGTTTGCTTCTTTGCATCACCTCTGTAAAAATAGATTTGATTTTAAGCCAGCTGGATCTTACTCAAGAATAAATTTCAGATGGGCAAGAAACAGCTGGAATATCATTTTTCCTGTGTGAGATGCCAGGGAAGATATATGGTTGGATGTCAGACAAGCCTGGGAGGTGTTAAATACCAGCTGCCTAGAGAATTTTTTTAATAACACCAGGTAGTGAAATAATGCTAATATTGAAAGACTGAACTTTCCTTTACCTTCAAAGGTAGAAAGTTTGAATGATCTCTAACTCTAGGTTTCTGAACTGTATTATTAACTTTTGAATTAAAAAATAAAAATTTATTTTAAAGGCATTAAAAATCTCAAGTGGGCTGTATAACTGTACAATGTAATGGTTAAAAAATACATTATAAGATCATGATTATAGTTTTTAAGCCCTTTGCAAAATCTAGTTTGACTTGTTTCTATAAGTAAACACTGCCTTTGTTTACAATACCATTTTTTCCTGATTTAAAATGTATAGAATTTGTAATGCCAGACTTGATAGATCATAATTGATAGATCATAGGGAAGTTTTATTTTTAGTTTACTATGGAAATAAAATGTGATTTATCTTGGGGCCTGAGAGATAGCATGGAGGTAAGGCATTTGCCTTGCATGCAGAAGGACGGTGGTTCAAATCCCGGCAACCCATGTGGTTGATCCCGTTCCTGCCAGGGGCGATTTCTGAGCACAGAGCCTGGAGTAACCCCTTAGTGCTGCTGGGTTTGACCCCCCCCCAAAAAAAGTGCATTTTTTACCACAATGTCTATATCAATTTACATTCCAAAGTTTCAATAGTTCCTTTTTCTTTATATCCTTTATGATACTTGTTATTTCTTGACTTTTTGATAATAGCCATTATTCAGCTATAAGATGCTATCTCATTGTGCTCTGATTAAATTAACTTTTCTTCATGTACTTTTAAAGAAATACTGAAAATAATTCATTTTTATTCTTGATTTTTAAAATTAAGGTGATTAATAAGTCTATAAATAGATGGAGTTCCAGAAACAAAAAATATCATATAATTTTCTTTTTCCTGTCCCAGGTGATTGTAGAAGATACATATATTTTTCACTTTATTTTAATAACCTAGATGATTTCTTTTAGTAAAATTGGATATGAACATCTTGAACAGAAATTTTTCTACGTAAGTACTCAATTTAATTTCAGTGAAAGTTATCATAAAAGTAATTCTGTAAACAAAACTATGTCTTGGTTCAGATGCTTCCTTTTGACATCATAATAAACAAAATCACTATGATATTATCAAACTTAATTCAATATTAATAATATTATGATGGTAGTTTATTCAACAATAATTTATATTTGACAATTTATAAATTTCATAACTTAAATGAACATCTGTTTCAGTCAAAGTGGCTAGGATACAACAGATAAACTCTCATATTCTAGAATTTTATTTTGTTTTATTTTGCTTTGGGACAACACTCATCTTCTCTCATAGCATACTTCTGGGAACACTTCTAGCCAACAATATGTGGTGCTTGCAATTGAACAGATGATGAAATCTTGTCATTGTACTTTCTCTCTGCATCCCAAGTAAATTTTTTTTGTATTTGTTTTAGGGCCACAACTAGACATGTTTAGGGTTGATAATGACTCTGCATTCATGAATTATGCCTGACAATACTTAATCGACCATCTCCAATGCTGAAAAAAAAATTAGGGTCAGCATCATTTACGACAGGTTCCCTATTCATTATACTATTTCTCTACTTCCCAGGTTTTGTTTGTTTATTTTGTTTTGGGATACACCCAGTAATGCAGAGGGGTTTCTCCTGGTTTTTAACTCAAAAAACACTTCTGGAAGACTTAGGGGATCATATAGGATGGTGGGGATCTAACCTAGGGTCAGTCTCATGCAAGGCAAAAACCTTGTCTGCTATGATATCACTCTGGCCCCATTCCCCATCTTTTTATTAATGTACCATTTATGTTAACCATATAGAAATATTTAGAAATATTCATTGTTATATTCACAATATTATATTCTTTATGAGGTCATATCAACAAAATCAATGTTTATTAATATTTGGGAGTTAGAAATACTGTCTTTACAAACATACATTTTATATGTCTATTTTTAAATTACGTATCTTTTAGAAACTGATTTACAGAGTAGTTCTTAATACAGCTATTTCTTACATTCAGTTTCCAAACTCCAGTCTCACTATCGATGTAACTTTCCTTCCACCTAGTTATCAGCTTCCCAAACACTCTGAAGCCTGCTGTTTGGCAAGTATGAAAAATTTACTTAATATTGCTTGGTAAAATTAAATGCAAAGGAATTTTAACTTAATTGCATTAAAAGAAGATTTGAAAATACTTCTTTTTAACTTTTTATTAAATCATAATAAAATGAAAGAATATGGGAACATTCCCTTGATATATAGTATTAATATGAATGCAATAAAATTTCAAAAATTATTTAATGTATAATTAATTTTTTCTATTCTGTTATTAAGGATCACTCAAAATGCTAATATATAACAGAGAAAAATATTAAAAAATATTTTGTTAGCTCATACCCTGTTTTACTCAAAACAAAGTTGATCCTCCCAACTTCCTCTTTCTTTTCACCAAGCCCTTTGATTTGTAAAAGTCCACCTGGATCTTACTTTACCCTCCCACTCCTGGTTGAATTTGTACTGGTAGAATTTAAAAAGGTTTCTATTTGGGTTTGTTGCTTGAAAAAGAGAGACCACTAGACAATAAGCCAACTGACTGGCTTGGCTTATTAATTATTCATGGCTGCCTAATTCAGAAAATCAAAATGAGGGGTGATTTTATTTGATCCCAGGAATAAAAGAATTCATTAAGTTTTATAAAACAAAATTTTCTTTTTTTTATTTTAAATTTTTGGGCCAAAACCAGTGACACTCAGGGGATACTCCCGGATATGAGTTCAGAAATCACTCCTGGCCTGGAGATTGTATAGGATGCTCGGGGAATGAACCGCTGTACATCCTGTGTCAGCTGTGTGCAAGGCAAATGCCCTACTGTTGCGCCACTGGTCTGGCCCCCAATTTTCCCTTTTTTATGTCTTGTAGAGTCACCATAAGAAATCAGTACATCGGGGCCACAGTGATAGCACAGTAGTAGGGCATTTTCCTTGCACACAGATGACCCAAGACAGACCAGGATACAATTCCCAGCATCCCATTGGTCCCCAGAGCCTGCCAGGAACCATTTCTGAGTGCAGAGTCAGGAATAAACCTTGAGTACCTCTGGGTCTGACCCCAAAACCAAAAAAAAAAAAAAATCAGTATGCCACTACTAACATATTGCTACTAAGATATTTTTGTGACATAATTCAACAAAATTTGTAATTATGTGCTTATGGTAGTTAATTATGGAAAAGAAATTGAACAAGGGAAAGTTTGATACTTGCAACCATGATTTATTTTTCACAGATTGAATCCTAGTACAGTTTTCTACCCAGAGTGGAAAACTGGAAATACTTCAGGACATATTATAGAGTCACATAATCTTATCTGACAGTTTTTTATATGGAATTTTGTGGATGATTATCAAAGATTTGCACTCAAAATGGAAACTGGTGGTGATAAAACATAGATATACCTTGGGGTTAATTAATTCTTAATTAAATCACATGAATAGTTTAGCTGAGATTATATCATTTCTAAATACTTCCTGGAATAGAATACTGACACTGAGAAAAATTTGCTTAATTTGTAGCCTTATGCAGGAGATGAAGAGATGGTAGATACTTTCCAGAAAGAAGATAAATACATAATATACTATGTTGAACAATAAAAATTGGTATTGAAAGTTAAATATACAAAAGAAAATTATAGCATTAAAATTTAGAAATTTAGCTACAGTACTTTATAAAATCTATAATGAAATTTAACTAGAAAACAAAGTATAGTGAGAAAACCAGATTACAAAAATACATTAACTCTTTTCAGTGGAAATGGCAGCTTGACAATGTTTTGTGAGTAGATATAATGTTTTTGGGATAAAACAGTCAAACAACATTTAGCAGCTGGAGCCACAGAGACAGTACAGCAGATAGGACACTTGCCTTGCAAGCTGCTGACCCTGGTTCAATTCCTGGTACCCCACATTTTACCCAGAGCAAAGCAGGAGTGACTCCTAAGTGCAGAGTCCTTTAAGATTTAAGTGCAACCTTAAATTAAATTAATTTGAGACTTAAGATTCCATTAAGATTGTCTGCAATTTTAATGTAATTCCCGAGTGCAGCTAAATTTGCCCATTTCTGCCACACAAACAAACAAACAAAACCTGGAGCAAATAAAAATTATAAATGTTCTTTTATACTTTGTATCTGTTCTACAATTTAAATTTATAATTCTTCAATATTTTCTCATGGTGATTCCTGAAGTAGAATTGCAAGTATGTATATGTATACTCAAAATATTTAAATAGTATTTATAGTTAATATTTTGAGGGGACACAGTTAACAATGCTCAGGGCTTGTGCCTGGCTTTGTTCAAGAACCTTTAATGACAAGAATAAAGGATCATATGCAGCAGAGGGAATCAAATCAATGTAGACAGCAGATGATTCAAACACAATATCCCCTGACTTATCTCTCTAGGCTCAAAAAGGACTACATGTAAAAGAAATAATGGGAATGAAGTGCCTGAATCAGTTTCTAAACTTCAGTAGGGAGAAGGTATTGTAAGGGGTGAGCAAGGCTGAAACCCTTAAGAGAAAAATATTTTAGTACATTCACTTAATACTCATACTGAATTACAGTCATGTGAAAGGTAATATGCTGATAATAAAATGCTTGTTAAAATCATCAGTAGGTTAAGAGAGATTATGGACTTTAAGGCAATTGTAAAATATGCAACATAGAACCAGGAGTAGACTTCAAGAATCAATAGACAGAACTCAAACCAACTATCCAAACAAAAGTAGTATTTTGATTATTTATATGATCAATAACTCATATTCAACACCAAAAGTACCTTTATCTACAGTATCTAGTGTTTTTTTCCAATGCATACTGAAAAGGGTACAAAGGAATACATTAATAAATATATGTGTATACATATATAATTTTCTTTTTCTTTTTTCTTGTGTGTGTGTGGGGGGGGTTTGGAGCCACACCCAGTGATGCTCAGGGGTTACTCATGGCTTTAAACTTAGGAATCACTCCTGGCTTTGGGGACCATATGGGCCACTGGGGATCGAACCGTGGTCTGACCTATGCTAGTGCAGTCAAGACAGATACCTTACTGTTTGCACCACCACTGAGGTCCCGTCTTTAATTTTCATGGTGCTCAGACCTTATCTCTGTGCTCAAAAGTCACTACTGGTAATGCACAGGAGAACATATGTGGTGTCAGAGTTTGAACCTAGGTTGGCTGCATTTGAAGTACTTAAATCCTATATAGCTTTGTCCTCCATAAATGTCTTGGAAAATTATTTTAGTTTGTTTTGTTTTGTGATTTAAAAAATTCTTAATAGACAGTGTTTTAAAAAGTTATAATGCTTTTATTTCAAGCATATAGTGCTTCTAGCTTTAGTCCCATCTGCCCTATCCTGTGACCCCATCTTTCCACCAATGGCCCAAATTCCTTCCACTACCTGCTCTGATTCTGTGACAGGAAGATTTTTATGCTTAATTACTAGAGTCCAGCTCCTATGCTTCCAATGGTGTCAGGCCTTGGGTCTAGTGTTTTAAGTAGTCACAGTTGCCGTGCCTCTGCAGCACAGAGACTCCCAGGGCTTCTGCCCCTTGCCTCTATGTTCCTTCCAGCTTTTTATTATTGTCTTCACACTCTATTTCCTCTCCTTCCTAAGCATTTTGTTTCTGTAAAATAGAGACAGTAGTTTCTGCACCTTTGGTAACAACCATTCCCCAGACATATTATTCTATAAATCACAGGTTGGTGAGAACATCCAGTGTTTGTCCTTTTCCTTTAAAATTGCTTCATTTAACATGATATATTCAGTCTGAAGACAATACTAATTAGCTTGGATAGTATTCATTTTTTAATTTTATTAAAATGAATCAAAGTGTGAATTTGTTTTTGCTAAAGAGAAAAACCTAAATTTAATGTTTATAAACAATATATCTCTAATAAATATAGAGGCTAACTTATATAAAGCATGTATATGTAAACAGTGGATCATACTGTTACTTATGCTTTAATATTATTAATTTAGCAGTTTGAATGCTTTTCTAAAAACTGCAGACATAGTTTTTGGGGAAAAGTACATATTAATATATTTAACTTATTTAAAGACTAATCAACTTTTATCATTGTTTTTTAGAGACAATACTGTTTTCT
>PVKC010031728.1:0-14348 GCA_004027635.1 Crocidura indochinensis | reverse complement strand
ATTTTCACTTAATAACAAGTTCATCAATCTTATTAAATTGATAACTAGGTATTTGATTTTGGGGGGTAAATTTTTTTTTTGGTTTTTGGGTCACACCCGGCAGTGCTCAGGGGTTACTCCTGGCTCCACACTCAGAAATAGCTTCTGGCCTGCTCGGGGGATCATATGGAACACCAGAATTTGAACCACTGACCTTCTGCATGAAAGGCAAACACGTTACCTCCATGCTATCTCTCCGGCCCCTAGGGGGTAATTTTTAAAGTGGAATAGCATTAATTTATTTTTCGTCTAGTTCAGCATTTAAATATATGAATATAATGGACTTTTATTTGCTAATTTTGTAAGCAGCTTGGACGGACCACAGTTCCATTCACTGGCATCCCAGATAGCCCCCCAAGCCAGGAACGATTTCTAAGTGCATAGCCAGGAGTAACCCCTGAGCATCACCAGGTATGGCCAAAAGACCAAAAAAATTTACTGTAAATAAAGTAAGATATTTTGGCAGAAGTTTTAAATGAGAGCATCCAATAAAGAGAAGCAAAGCTTGTATAGTCAACATAGAATAGAATGTGCATTTTTAACTTAGGGACTATAGTCTCAGGCATGATATTTACTCAACAGTAGAGTAATTACTTACCAGGAACAGAGGTCTGCTTTATTAGTTTCACATGTTGTTTATGAAATCTAGGCTAAAAACTCATTGTCTTTAATCTATCTTATTAATTTTACATTTTATTTCTTGACCACCACCATTACCACCACCACCATCACCACCCTACTACTACTAGAAGTAGTAGTAGTAGTAGTACTACTGCTGCTGCTGCATTTATTATTTTTGCTAATATTTGTGCTCAGTGATTTCTTTATTTGATGTAGGCTGCATGGATCTCCATCTTATATAAAATATACTATCAGACCATATTAACAAAAAGATGGTCTTCCTATAGTTAAATATAACAAGTTCACAGAACAATAAATAGTGAGAAAGTTGTACATTTAATTCAAGATATATGTAATTCTGATTGTTCTACACTTCTCACTATGTATGCTGTATTTCTTGATGAGTTACATCTCCAAAGTTTATCTTCATCACTATTGATCTTCATACAGATCAGCTTCAACTGATAAACCAGGTAATGTGAGTCCTACAAACTACAGTTAATTTAAAAAAAAATTTATTGTGGTCAAAGTTAATTACACATCTTTCACAGTAATATTTAAGGCAGATAGTGACAATGAATGAGCGGCATTCCCACCACGTGTTGTCCTCCCTTCACCCCTGCTCCCAGCATGCATCCCATATCTCCCTCCTTTAAACCCCATAGTGCTGGTGTAACTGTTCCCCGTTTATACAGTTTGTTGTAGATTGGGTATTGATTCTATTGTTGTTGACTTTGGATTTGGTGTTCATGTCTGATCTTTTTTTTTTCACTAAATATTCATAGAACTGTCTGTCTGGTCCTGGTACCAATATTTTCCCCCTTCAAATTATGAGACTAGACAAGATGTTCCCAGTAATGTTTTTCTTTTGGAGATATAAAAAAGATAAAGGAAAAGAAAAGAAGAAACAAAAACAAAAACAATAAAAAACCAAACAAACAAACAAACAAAACTAGGAGGAGTCTGACTAGGAGGAGTCTGTCTAGGTGTTATAAATATCCATTAGATACAATTAGTTTTATAAGAATTTCTAAGCTTTTATAAGAAATAATTGCTTGATTATGACTGGATAAGATTTTTGTGATAATAACTCATGAGATATGTAAGTCATTATAGCAATTTTTACCTTGAGAGTACAGTATTATTAACCATGAATGTAATAAATGGCACATCTTTAAGATAGTCTTAAATAATAGTCTAGTATTCTAGTAGGATTTAAACTTTTTAATCATTGAACAATGGCTGCTTTTTTCCCTCTCAAAGTTCACATTTTTACTGTCTGATGCTATGAATTTAACAACTTTAGATACTTTATCTTCTTTTTTTTTTTGGTTTTTGGGACATACCCGGTGATCAGTGATGCTTGGGGGTTACTCCTTTCTAGGCACTCATAAATCCCTCCTAGCTTGGGGAACCATATGGGACACCAAGGGATCAAACCACCATTAGGTTAGAGCATGCAAGGCAAACACCCTACCTCTTGCATTACTGCTTTGACCCATCATTCTTTAATTCCTAATAAGTGATCGGTATATTTCACGTAGTTTAGTGTCTCCAAAACTGAATTATATTTTGCATATAAAATTATTTTCTACTGTTATGGTGAAGTGATATTTAACTACATATGTGTATAATAACATATATTAACATATATTAACAAATAGTAGCATATATTACACATATATAACTTTAAATACTATGCATATAAATATACTATCCTTACCATGTTTAGTTGTATGTAGTAGTGAAAGAAATGAATAGAGTAAGGTAGCTGTTTATCTCTGCTTCCACTTGGAGAGTGCTGTTTCCTTCTTGAAGATGCCTTTATTCTCAATGTCATGGAGTATTTTACCTGTGTGTTCTTTTATATACCTTATGGTTTCAGGTCCCTTATTGGCTGTGTATATCTTTAGGAATATGATTTCTTCCTATTTTCCATACACCTTGATTAGTATGAAACGCCCATCTTTCTGTGTCTAAATGTTGTGTCATCTGATATTAATATGGCTACTCCAGCTTTTTAAAGGGAGTTGTATGCTTGAATGATTGTCCTCCAAGATTTGATTTGAGTCTCTTTTTGTTCTGACTATTCAATTGTGTTTCTTATAGGCAGCAGAATGTTGGATTTAGCTTTTTGTTCTATTTTGCCATATGTGTCTTTTAACTGGTGCATTTAGTACATTGAGATAATTGTCATGAGACTTAGTGTAATCTTTGTGTCGGAGTTGTTGTGTCTGTTTTTCTGGCTTGTCTTAAAGTAGACTTTTCACTTTTTCTTTTAATGTTGGTCATCAAATTGATCTTAATTTAATCTTAGTAATGACACTTTTTAGCTTTGTCAGGTTAGTCAACCACTGGATCTTAATTAAATTATGCAGGTAATAGAAATAAACTAATAATTCTAGTGAGATAATATAATAGCTTCATTTTTCATCATGTAAGATTTAATATATTTATTATAGATATAAAATCATACTATTATTTAATGTGTTATATTTGAAGAACTATATATATATATATCAACAATATTTTTGCCTGAAATATTTTATTTTAGCCTAGTATCATTTATTCAAGAATCATTAAGAGGCTCATCTCCATTGGGAGGGTTGTCCCTGGCTGGCCAGTGTGGGTGTCTTGTTGGCAGATGAATTAAAGTATTAAACTTTATTCCAGTTTTGTGGTTTCATCCTTATACACCAGACCCAAGCATTGTGGGCTCATTTTGGGATTGAATGCCAGTGACTCAGTTGCCAATAAGGCTGGCTAGGTCCCATGAATACACTGGGAACCCTCCAGATAAGTAAAGGCCAAAGGAAATGGAGCTCTGGTGAAAGCTTATCAGGATGCTAGAGGGACACCCTAGTCCTCCCAGAGGTCACAATTGGGGGAAATCACATAGGTTTGAGGTCCACTAACATTTTCTCAATGGTCAATGGTTATCAGGACATAAATTTGTCTTGAAGAATGTATGAACTTTGTGACCATCTCAGCTGCTTTCCTGCTATGGTTTTGTTGAGGCCAGAAGAAGATGAAGTTATCTGCATGAGTATAAAAAGAGGGGAAAGGTGGAATCAAAGAGACCATAGAAGCTATTTTCCAAGTCGCTTTTTAGGTTGAAAATTAGTTGGAGAGAAAAAAAGTGGTCTTTTAAATTTTTCTACTGAAGCTTATCTGAAAGAGGAAACTTTCCCAACCCACTTCTCTCCAGAGTTTATTGCCTGTAATCCCAAAACAAACTCATCTGACTGGGGGTTGGGAAATGGAGGGGCAGAGTGATCAATGCGGCTCCTTTACATATCAAAAGGGAGATTTGCTTAAGGAAAAATGTCTTTGTTTTGTTAGTGACTGGAAGTGGGAGTGTGGGCCTTTTACATTTTTACTGGAGAAAGTTTCTCTGACTTCAGAGGTTTCTAAGAATGAATAGTTATTGGAAAATATTACGAATTACTTAGCCTTTTTAGACAATATTGTTTATTTTATGAGCACTCGATATTGCTAACTCAATTCTGTGTTAAATTTATCACATCAAACTTAATGTTGGTGTTAAGACAGTTTTAATGTGAAAATGTCTCTGATTGTGAATACCTGAAAAAAAGGAATAAACAGAACTGATTTAAAAGTCTGTAATAAGTACCATAAAGAATAATTTGGTTCTGCTAGTGCAAGAATGTTTAGCGATTTCATTCCAAATTGGCTGGACAATTTGAGAAGTTAGAAAACAGGAGTGCAGATGAATGTTTCATGCAAGAAAGTTAAAAACAAGTAATGTGCAGGAGGTTTGAGGGTTGTTTTAGAATAAAACTTTGTAATCAAACTGTATTTTATTAGCATATCTTTAAATTAGAAATGACCTAATGTTTTGTATAAAGGATTCTATTATAAAGGAGCTTAGATTCTCTAGACTCATGTTACAGTGCTCTTACAAAAATTGAATCTTTAGAAAGTACAAGAAATCATAGTTTTCCAAATGGAATTTGAAATTGCATGCATAATAGTTGTTCTATGTGTTCTGTAAGTTGACACATTGCTTTCTCTCTCCCTCTCCCTCTCCCTCTCCCTCTCCCTCTCTCTCTCTCTCTCTCTCTCTCTCTCTCTCTCTCTCTCTCTTTTGGTTTTTGGGCCACACCCGGTGATGCTCAGGGGTTACTCCTGGCTATGCGCTCAGAAGTCGCTCCTGGCTTGGGGGACCATATGGGACACCGGGGGATCTAGCACAGGCAAGGCAGGCACCTTACCTCCAGCGCCACCGCCCTGCTGCTTTTTCTCTTTTCTTTGCACTTTCAGTATATTTTTTTGTTTCATGGCATTATGTTAATTTGCATAAATATAGGCTGAAGTTTTCCTCTCTGTAGTGGGAATCATTTCTCAGGTTCTTTTCCAATGTCTTCTGCTGTATGGACTTGTTCTGCATGCCATCCTCTGGCTCATGCCATCCCTGTCCTCAGCTGCTGTAACTCCCTTGGAAAGGCCTTGCATTGAGGTTTTGTTTTCATTTCATCCATTGAGTTTTTCAGATCTGTTGTTTGAGTTTGGAGTTTCCTGAGTTTTATCATTGTGGTCTGTTCAGCTCGATCTATGCTTGCTTTGATTTCTTTGAGCAACCTCCATATTAATACTCTAAACTCCTTAGGTGAGAGGCTTTTCAGGTCATCTTCATTTTCTACGCGTGGTGTTGTCATGAATTGTTTCCCCATTGCAACACTTGTATAGTGTGGTTTTTTTCTATGTGCTGTGTTGGGTTCATGGATTAGAAGATGTGCAAAGCCCCTGAGCAAAGCAGAACGGCTGCACTCCTCTGGCTCCACCTTATTCAGTGGGCCCCTTACCGAGTGTGGGCCCTGGAGATTATGCTCCATGGCCGTCTTCTTGGCTGTCTTGGGCAGAAAAGAAGAGAGGGAGCAAGGCAGCAGTCTTTTGTAAGGATCTCCGGGTTTGGGCCCTAGAGATTGTGTTCGATGGTGTCTTCTTGGCTGTCTTGGGTAGAAAAGCAGAGCTAATTTACACAATCTTATATTATAAATCAAGATAAAAGTATGGAAAATATAAAGTCAAGCCCACAGAAATTTTGTCTTAAATTAAAACTAAAAATGTATGCTTCATTTATTTACAATAGGGTTTGAGGTATATTAAATAATCACTTGACATATTTTTATGACACACAAAACTACCAGTTTATATGTTCTATAAAAAATACCTCCCAAAGATAAATGTCCTGAAAGGTGTTTTTGTTTGTTTATTTTTGTTTCTTTGTTTTTGGGTCACACTCGGTGATACTCAAGAGTTACTTCTAGATATGCACTAAGAAATTGCTCCGGGCTCAGGGGACAATATGGGGCACTGGGGATCGAACCTAGGTCCATCCTCAGCCACGTGCAAGGCAAACGCCCTACCATTGTGCTATATAGCTCTTGCCCCTGTCCCGAATGTTTTAAAAATAAATTATTGATAAGGAGAAATTGCCAAAATAAAGTGCAATTTCTCAAAAGGTATCAAGTGTAAATTTAGGATATGTTGGGTCAGTGGTACTTATTAAACTTTCAGACACAAACCTAGGGTTCCTGTTATTAAGTGAATAATGAGTGTGTTTCATGGTGTCAATGAATGAATAGGCAACTACTTAGAAAACGACTCATCTTGAGGTGTCTTGGTCATTTCTGCTGCATTAGCTCATAACATCTTTAAGCTGTAGTCAAATGTTAAGAAAATTACTCTTTGAGTGTCTTTCTTTGAGAAAAAAGAAGAAAATTCCAATTATTTGTGGAAGTGTAATGGAAGGAATTGTACGACAATCCAGACAAACAAATTAAAGCAAATAAAAGGGACTTCGCAGCAAATGGGGAAAAAAACTAAGGTAATGTGGAATGATTTGCTTTCCTTTCTTTCTCTCTTTTTTAAAGTTAATCTCTGTGTTGTCTCCTTACCATATCCTTTCTCCATCTCTAGAGTAGCTTTAATTTTTTTTTTCTTTTCTGCTTTTGCTTGGTCCTGCTTATATCTCCTGTCTAGGAGAATTAATCTGTATCTCTCACGTGTGTGTGTGTGTGTGTGTGTGTGTGTGCGCACGTGTATTTCCACAGTGTCAGAATGACAGCCTCCAGATGTAAGGTAAATAAAATAAACAAATGACTTAAATTTCTGGTCCTGATACAAAATGCATTTCTGGGAAGGTCCTCTAGGTTTCCAACCTGTGTACAAATTGGAACTTTGTTTCATATCCGCACTCAGCTTGAATTTCAAGCCAATATTCCCCTTTAGAAATGTATACATTTTCATGCTGTCACTCCTCCAACTATCTTTGTTATTTTTTTCTGAGATGCACAATTGTCCAGCAAACTGTTTTGTCATCAGTCTGTCATTATTCTTAAAAATGCCTTTGTATGTACTGAAGGAAAATACTTCAAGTCAAATCATGGAATAACTCATAAAATAACAGCTGCTTTTGAGTCACTTCACAATACAATGTAAATAAAACCATCCTAGCAGCTGGAAAAACAAAACAGTCTTTGATAACACTCTAATTATTTATTATGACTACTTTGATGTAGCATTTATATGAACACAAGTTAAACTTTTAAAAGCCAGACGGAAATTAAAAATAAACAAAAGAATTATACTCCTAACCAACTTTCTGCCTTGAGGTTATTATAATTGGGCAGCTGCTAGAATTTTTTTTTATATTTTTTAAGTTTCTTGGTTCTGGATTGTCTATCAGATTGCACAAAATTACTAAGGAGTTTATAAATAACTGGACAAAAATTTTCATTGTTTTTATTTAGAAGGATTTAAATCAATAAAACAAAGCAAACATTAAGGCATATCAGCTAAAATGTATGCTTCAATATTTATTCTTCACATTGTCTAAATGTGTGATTTCTTTCCTACCCCAAAAGCATTGTATTTTCTGAGTGTCTTTAAAGTAATTGTTCTATATTATTGGAACATATGAAAAATATAGAATAATATTGTATAAAAGAGAAAGTGATGTATAGTATTTAATTGTCTTTAGATAAAATTCTTCTAAATAAGAAAAAAAGAAGAGAGCTGGATTGATAGTACAGAGGGTAGGATACTTGTCTTGTATGCTCCTGATCTGTATTTGATCTCTGGCATTCTATATAGATCTTCTTGGGTCTAGGAGTAATTTCTGAATGCAGATCCAGGACTCCTGAGAGACATTAGGTATGACTCCAAAGAAAACAAAAGAGTCCAAAAATATGAGGATAATATCCCATGATTGTTTACCAATTTCAGAGATAAAGCATATCATTGAAAATAAATTTCATTGAAAGAACGTTGGTGACCCTAATTGTGTGAGTTTATCTGGATCCAATGCCATTCTCTATTCACTTAGATTGTAAAAAATGAGTATATTTAGTACTGAGTAATTTTAAGTATCATTATTTACACACTTAGTTGCAGGTTATTTATTGAAAAATGGATACTGGATAATGAACATATTTGGACTTTTATAGGAACATGAAATTGCTCCTTGATTAGTAAAAATGTAATTAATCAGAAGGGAAATTCTTTTTGTGTAGATATTAGCAATTCTTTATAGCAAGAGAATTCTAAGACCTCTAAGAATTCTAGATTTATAGTATATGTATAGAAAAGGAAATTAAAAAAAAGTAATTGTGATTTTCTGAAAAGATAGAATTTGGGGCTGTGAGCAGATTCCCCAGTCAGAGTCAATATGAGTAGATGTGATAACAAATGACTGAGAACACAGAAGAATGGGTTGAAGAAATGTAAGTAAGGTAATTTTAAAGATGAAAACTAACCCAAAGTTTATTATCTCCTGACAATTCCTTTTATTCTAAATAAAAATCTTTTACCTTTTCTTGCACTGTTACCATTTTGGTTATAAAAGTCTTAGTTGTGGGATTTGTCTTATACAATGTAAAATCTCTGATCCCTAGCTCCTAAATTTTCTTCTCTTCTTTCTCATAGTCACTACCACAAATGTCTTCAAATGTACATAATCATTTCCTGTGGCTTGGATACAAAATCATTGAGATTAAATAAAATCTTAATGAGAACCTTTGTCCTATATTATTATATATTATAATGTATATATTACATCTAGCAATAAACTTAATTTCATTCATGCTGATTTCAACTGAACTGTATAGATATTTATTGATCATTTCCTGAGTTAACTGACAGGACAGACAAAAAAGATTAAAGATATGTAAAACTTGGGGCCTTACATGCAGCTCACCCTGGACAGTCCTAGTTTTGATTCCCAGTGTCCCATATGTACCCCAGATCCTGCCAGGAGCAATTTCTTAGTGCATAGTCAGGAGTAACCCCTGAACATCACTAGGTGTGGCCCCAAAACAAAAAAGCAAAAACAAACTAAAGAGTAAAACTTGTTCCCATTATCTGAGCAATTGAGTATATTTGTATCTACAAACTTGAAGCATTATAGATAAAAATAATTAATAAAGACATAATATATTTATTGAGTATTTTCTGTGCATCCAGTTTTACTACAAGTATTTTACATGTATTATCTCATACACTTCTTATAGTAACATATAGAGAGGTCAAGCCATAAATAATCTATACTTACTTCCTTTGTTATTTATTTTTTAACTGATGTAAAAAGGAAAGATTTCTCCACATAAAAACCCACTTTTATCTGATATATGCACATATGTAAATATGCATGTATTCAATGCACGTGTGCATTGTGTATATCAGTGTTTCTTAAAAATTCATTTTTTTTTTGTTTTTTGGGTCACACCCTGCAGTGCTCAGGGGTCACTCCTGGCTCCACGCTCAAAAATCACTCCAGGCAGGCACGGGGAACCATATATGATGCAGGGATTCGAACCACCATCCTTCTGCATGAAAGGGAAACACCTTACTTCCATGCTATCTCTCTGGCTCCCCAAATTCATTTTCTTAATGTTTTCTCTTTTCTCAAGGAATGGTAGTGTTTAATTGCATCATTTAAAATGTGCAATGGTCTATGTGTAAACTATTTTTAGTTTTTTGGTAAAGCATTATCAGGAACACCTCCTCTTCTGTTTTTATTCAAAATGAGAAAGTTCTTAGTAATAAAAAAGATTCTGCAAAGTAGAGTACTTATAATATCCTCTCCAATTGCTTTCTTCTGTCACATCAAATCAGATTCACTGCTTTTTCAATTATTTGACTTTTCCAAAACAGGCAACTCATAAACTTTGAAATGAAGAATAAAGCACAAGTTTACAGATGTGCAGAGAATGTAGCCAAGATGTTAGAACAAAATGAGCTGCACTGACTGATATTGAATTCGAAGCAAGAGGGAGTGGGCTCAAGGACACATCCCTGACTATTGCCTGGAGACCTAAAAACAGATGCTGCTTTGCAGTTTGTCCTTTTTTTTTTTCTTTATCTGCAGCTCAGAGGCCACACAGAGATAAGAGATGTCACAGCTGTTCTGAACGAGTGGGTGGCTCATAAACGAACTCAGCACTTGGACTCTCCACTTTATTACTCTTTTGAGGCCAAGGAGTAAGTTGAGCATGTTTAAATGGGTCCTAATTATAATTGCCTTGACATTTGTCTCACAGGTGCCCCCTTGGGATAGGGGAGGATATTTCCTCTTTGAGCAAGATTAACCACAATGTTCTTTCCCAAGTTTATGCTTCATTGCTCTGGTCCTGTCACTTGTTTTGAATTATGTTGATTCAATATTCAGGTGAGAGTGTGCAGATACATTTTTTGCTTATGAAGCAGAATTTTTTTTATAAAAATATAGTTATAGTCTTGGAGGGATAGCACAACTGGTAGAACATTTTGCCTTGCAAGTGATTGACCTGGATTCTGTCTCTAGTATCCTATGTGGTCCCTCTGAGCCCACCAGGAGTGATTTCTGAGTGCAGACCCAGGAGTAACCCCTGAGCACCCCCAAATGTGGGCCAAACAATTCCCCCAAATACTTACAATATTATTGCCTGTGGAAATAGAAATATATAGCTTCCACAATGACCTATAGTATCATACTTTTATAAAAGAGACATATTAAAATGATATATTATGTATACATAAAATATATAATTGATAAACATATATCAGCTATTGAATACTATTTCTATAACAAAAGTTTAATGGAATACTATTTTTATAACAAGTTTAATTGAAATATATCCATAGGACATGTTTTATAGATGGCTTTGAAACTCTTTTAGTTCTTCTTTTCCACCTCATTAACCTTGTTTTGCAACAATGATATAAAACCATATTATAGTTTATATTATGTTTATTGAACACTTATTTAATATTTGCCATATTATATTTTATGTTATAGATTTGTTTGTATTTAGTAAAAAGAGATAGATAAAAGTAGAAGTTTTAGAATTAATGCAAAATTAGTGATTTGAGGGGTAGAAGAGATAGCACAATAAGTAGGGTCCTTGCTTTGCATGTGATCAATCCAGGTTCTATGCCTGGCATTTCATAGCCTGATCAATACCCAAAGTGACTTTTGAGCACAGAGTCAGGAGTAAGCCTTTAGCTCATCTGGGTATTACCTCTCTTAGATTTAATGTCTTGATCATAATTAAAAGTCAGTTATTGAAATAACCTTTGAGTGGAGGATACTTTGAAATCATTATTATTATTATTGATTTTATAGCTATTTATTATTACTTCTAAGTTGTAATTAAGCATATCTTTGTATCTATTCATTTTGTATTGATCAAAATAGAAAATACGGTAATAGAAAGCTTGGCTAATTTTTATTCACTTCCAATATCTTGACAACTAAAATATCTGGAGAACTCTCATACCCTTTAATTTCTCCCATCTAGCAAATAGGAAAAAAAGAAATAAATAACGGGAGCGAACAAGAAAAATAAAGATAAAAATGCTTCCTTAAGATGCATAAATAGTAGGAACCAGAGAGAGATAGCCCAGTGGCAAAGCATATGTCTTGCAAGTGGCTGACCCTGATCAAACCTGGGTTCGATTCCAGGCATCCCTTTGGTGCCTTGAGCCTGCCAGGAGTGGTTTCTGAGAGCAGAGAAGAAGTAACCCCTGAGTGCTACATGTGTGGCCAAAGAAACAAAAATACAAAAACAACAACAACAACAAAATCAAGAAAAGATGCATAAATGGAAAATTGCAAAGCAAAGAACCCCACAAAATATTTACCAGTGATTTCCAAAAGGGTAACCTTGAGTGATCTTTTAAGCTTTTGAGGGATTTCGGAACTAAACAACATTGTCTGGATTTATTTTAGTGATACTTTTTCAAGATCAATTCTTAATGGTGCTCAAGAGGCCATATTGATATCAGGATTGAATTGGTGTTAGTTGCACTCAAAGTAGGTTCCTCAATTTCTGTACTGATTATTATTTTTATCAAGAACTGTCAAACCTCATCAGACATGAGGAAATAAAATTTAAAATTAATTATAATTGAACACGTCATATCCACTAAAAAGAAAGTGCCTTCCAAACTAAAATATGCTTCTGGAACACCAGACAGTAGGTTCTAATGCAAAATTCAGTATCTGTGTGTAAAGTCTGAGAGGCATTCTGGAATTGAGGCATTTCTAACAATCTCCAGTTGATCACAACACTCAAGTTTGAGACAATGTCTATTTCTTCCAGTTTCAGCATAATTACTATCTCTGAAGCATGAGGGAAAAGAATAATTTGAGGAAGGGAATACAGAATATTGTAGATTAAAGTGTGTTTGGAGGTATATAAAATATGATCTAGTAGTATATGAATGTTATGCTGTTATTCTTTGGTTTGTTTGGTTTGGTTTTGGAGCCACATCTGACTGTGCTCCAGGGCTTACTCCTGGCTCTGTATTCAGGGATCGCTCTTTGCAGAGTTTGGAGAATTTATGGGATAATGGAGATTAATCTCTTCTGAGTATGTCTTGTGCAAGGAAAGCATCTCACCAACTGTATTCTCTCTGGCCCCAGAACAATGCTTTTAGGGCATAAGGGATGTACATCATAATTTTGTGTGAATGTATATATACACATATATACCTATATATGTTTGAATAATTATTAAAAAATGAATTAAGTCATTATAATATGTCTATGTGATATATGTTAACATATATTAAAATATATTTATTATAAGTCTAGTTCATTACTTTTTATTTTATATAATACCCACTTTAATTTTGTTATATAGAGAGGTGAAAACAACTTTTTAGAGTTTGCTACAAATAAATACTGACAATGTCCAAATTTACTGAGCTAATTACACTCAGAATTTTTAATTGGATTACTTGTCTGCTGGTTCCCTATTTAATTTTCCATTTTATACTTTGCTGGTGGTTTTTCTGAGATATTACAAAATCAATAAATGACAAGATGCATCCATTAAATAAATATATTTGCAATGGCTTAAGCATAAATCTTCTGGAATTAATTTTCCTTTCCTACATTATACTACAGTTAATGAGCTCACAAATTTTCTGTGTGAAAGAAACATCTTTTTCTGCTGAAGAAACATGTTGATAATTTCATAAAAAAGAGTAAAGTGAGGCTCAGATATAAGAAAGTTGTAGCTTAAGCTCATAACAAAAAGACCAAGGCCAAAGACACAAAGAATCTCAAATTTTGTTTGTCAGTAGATTCCTTCATATAAGAAATAATGTGAGACAGTAATTAAGGTAGAAAATCTGTCACCTTGGTTTTGGCTCCAAAATTATTCTTCCCCTTTACTACCTGCATATTCTTAAAAAAATATTTAGACATCGTGATTTGCAAAGCTGTTTCCAAAGGATTAACAGGCTCACAATGTTTTCACTCCAGTCACAACAACTTGACCTTAGTCCTCTATTATTTAACCTAGATTTTCTCTCACACTTCCATCTGTCTCCTTGACAGCTACACTTTCCCCATATAATTGTTATGGTTTATGCCTGGTGATTCTGGATTTAGGACTTTAGGTATAGATACTTTGAGATGATACTGTGAAAGTGCTCCAGACCCCAATCCTTGCCATCATGTTACTACCAGACCTCATCTTCTTGCCCTCCTCCTTTTTCCTTTTTCTTGGAATGATTGTTTCTGAGCAAAATTTTGTTCCAGTTTGTTACCTACCATTTCCTATACAATATGTTACTTCACATACCACAACTCAGTGACAACTTTAGTATTTGACCTTATCCTTTTGTCGTATTTTATATAAGATTCTCCTGATCCATCCCCGTTGTAGCTCCTTGTATAATTGTACTATCTCACTGAATAGATAGTCCACAATTTCCTTTTCCACTCTCTGACCTTGAGCACTTAGGTTGTATACATAACCTGGCTATTTTCCTAAGTATTTTTTTTCCTAAGTATATTTTCCTTCAGTGAATGTAGGTGTGTACACATCCTTTTGAATGAATACTTTTGCATATTGTGGGTAACTATTAACAGCTGATCTACAGTTCACATGTCAGTTCTATTCTTAAATTTTGAGGAATCTCCATAGTGATTCTCATAGTACTAGACTAGACAACATTCCTACCAGCAGTGAATAAGTGTCTCATTTTTCTCACATCATCACAAACACAGGCTATTCTTATCTCTCCTTATATATGGCATTTTCATGGTTATGAGGGAATATTTCATTATCTAATTTGGGCTTCCTTGAAAGTGTCTTCATTGTCCACTGTACATCTGTCTGTGTTCTTTAATGTGTCTTTTCATTTCAACTCCTCATTTTTATTGTGAATGT
>PVKC010031727.1:0-14451 GCA_004027635.1 Crocidura indochinensis | reverse complement strand
CAAAACATGATCCATGAAAAAAAATTAACAAACTATCCTTAGTTAAAAATTTTAAATGGTGGGATACAGTAAAAAAAAAAAAAAAAAGCTCAGTAAAGTGACTACCAAGAATACTTGAAACCAGCTACACTATCATTTAGATCTGAAGGAATGATACAAAGCTTCATGTACAAGTAAAGGTTGAATAACTTTATGACTTTAAATCAGTTTTTCAAGAAGCATTAAAAGTTTTCTTTAGGGGTCGGAGTGATAGCATGGAGGTAGTGTTTGCCTTGCTTGCAGAAGGATGACGGTTCAAATCCCAGCATCCCATATGGTCCCCAGAGCCTGCCAGGAGTGATTTATGAACATAGAGCCAGGAGTAACTCCTGAGCGCTGCCGGGTGTGACCCAAAAACAAAAAAAAAAGTTTTTTGTTTTTTTTTTAAACTTCTACAACAGAATGACAACGAATTCCTTTATTTTTTGTTATTATCTTTATTTAAACACCGTGGTTACAAATATAATTGTACTTGTATGATTACAGTCATGAATAGAACACCCCCCTTCACCAGTGTAGTATTCCCACCACCAATTACCCAGAACTACCTACTCTCCAACCCACCCACACCTGTACACATGACAGGCTTTTTTTTCCCCTCATTCATTCACATTGCTATGATAATTTTCAGTGTAGTTATTTCTCTAACTGCACTTATCACTCTATGTGGTGAACTTGCCATCATGGGCTGAACTTACATGGGAAGATGGGGGGAAATAAGGGTTGGGACTAAGACAATAAAATCTTAGAAATGAGCTTTGTGGGGCAGTGTTAGGTCACAATACAAAGAAGAAATAATGTCCAGTGACTGTTCTAACATAAACCAGTGCTAGAAGGGCCCATTCTCCTCCCCAAGCCCATTCCAATTGGTGTAGGTAGAGACAGGGGGAAGCCTGTTGACCTCTATAGAGTCTACCTAGACTGGCGCCCAGGGAAGGCCTGAAGTCCAGGGGAAAACAAATGGGCACGGGTTGAAGCCAGAAGTCTACCCACTCTCCTCCCCATGTGCCTCCCCCCGGAGTGCAGAGGGAGGTGGGAACCTGAGGACCACTAACAGTTCACCTGAGCCCACTTCTGGCCATCTGAGCTGGCACCCAGGGAAGGCCTGGGGTCAGGGGAACAAGACAAGGATGGCTGGGGGCCTGTCAAGCCTCCCGGCACTCCCCAGGCTGGGGAGAAGGGCTCCAGTATGGGGCCTCCCCAAGCCCCATACCTGGCAAGAGCTGGTCTCCAGGATCAAAGAGGAAACCGGAGGCCAGATGTCTGACCACCCTCCACCCGATGCACCTCCCCCTTGAAGTGCGGAGGGAGGGGGGACCTGAGGACCACTAGGAGTCCACCTGAACCCACTTCTGGCCTTCTGGGCTGGCACCCAGGGAAGGCCTGGAGTCAGGGGAAAAAGACCAGGGTGACTGGGGGCCTGCCGAGCCTCCCAGCACTCCCCAGGCTAGGGAGAAAGCCCCACCACATGGTCTTCCCAAACCCCATGCCTGGAAACAGTTGCAAAACCTCAGATTTTCTGATTAGTTCCGTGTGAAAAATTCTACTTTCAGTCATTAAAACCCCTAGATGTTTAATTGTGCTCCAGTCAAGTCTATAGATGCCTGTTTTTGAGCTCCCTATGCCTTTTACCTAGCTGTTTCCTACTTTTTAGTTTAGTAGAGGATCCATTTTGATTTCTGTAAATATAGGGGTGTACTGCAAAATTACTCCATTGGTAAGGCTTTAGGTTACTTCTTACGATGTGCAGAAATGGAATTCAGGGGTTACAAGGTAAGTGCGGCCGCGGAGCGAAGCGATTGTGGGTCCTGGAGGTTGCAGTCTGTGTTTGGAGGCCATCTCAGCAGAAAAGAAGCAGGAAAGAGGTAGAGCAGATGGCTGATCTTCTTTTAAAGTCTCTAGGTTCCCAATCACAGGGCAGAGTTGCCCCCACGTGCGTTGGGTGGAGACAACTCCTTTATTTTAATATTCTCAATATTAATGCCATTAATTTAGCGTGGCATGTTGCATAGAAAATTAAACACAACTTCACACTGCTTACAAGAGATACATCTGAGTTAGGACAAATAAAGAAAGTCAAAGGCTGAAAATTAAAGACATTTTTATATATGAAAACAAAGATTTCAAATTGCAAAAGGATCTGAAGAATAGGGATGGTCTTAGTCATCAATGGATCTATGAACCATGAATAAACTCACACTGCTAAACATTTATGCACCTAATAATGAACCATCAGAAATATTTAAAAAATTCTAATAGACCAGGAGGAAGATACTGACAGAAACCCAATAGTGGTTGAATAATTTAAAGTAACTCTTTCACCTCTTAATCAACCAATGAAGCAAAAACCCTACAAGGAAACACTGGCCTTGAATGATCAAATGGAATATATAGCCTAGAACTTATAAATGTGGATCCATATCTCTTTAAAGACTAGCATGATTTCTTATACAGTGCACACAGTAATTCTCAAAGACATGAGATGATGTCTCTTGAACATATCTTCCACAGTTCTTCTCTTTCTGTCCACTCACATCTTTCTAAGCAAGTTTTGTTCTATATGAACTACCTTGCTTCACTTAGAAAAGAAGGGAGAGGAAAATTTATAGTGATGCAAGCATTCATTAGGAAGCTAGAAAGGGTCCAAATAAATAACTTAATAGCATGGTTAAAGCAGTTAGAAAAAATGGCCTACAAGAGAAACTCAACATAAGAAGAAGAAAGGAAAAATACCAAGTTTAGATAAGAAATTAATATAGTTAAGACAAAATCAATTCAAAGGATCAATTGAACCAAGAACTTGCTCATTGAAACAAGATTAAAAATTAGTTAAAATCACAAAGTAGTAAAGAAGAGCATAATAAAATCAAAATGAAGTTGGAAGTATCGAAACATATGATCCTAAGAGTAAGTATGAAAATATCTATCTACAATATCTACAAAAGATGATAAAATTTTGGACTTATAATCTTCCAAGGATGATCCAAGAGGAAATGAGAGCAATTGACTATACCAATTACGATCAAGGTAATCAAAAGTCTGCCCCCCCCTTATAATATAAACCCAGACCCAGATTGATTTAATAGTGAGTTCTTCCAAACATTTAAGCAAAAACGATCTTTTTCTTAAACTATCCTTTAACAAAGAACAATACTTATCAGGGTCTTTCAGAAAGTTGAAGAAACAGAAATGATCCAAAGCATTTTTAGTAATACTAACATAACATTGGTATCAAAAGGAAACAGACACCATAAAATAAGGAAGCTAAATACATTTATGCCTGGTGAAAAGAAGTATAAGAAAGCATAAAAAATATTAGCAAAACAAATTCAACTATCAAAAAGTTCAGTACACAGAAATCCATGGTATTCCAAAATAAAAATGTGAGATAAAATTAAAAACTTACAATTGTAATTTACAATTACAATCTATAAATTCTGGACCACAGGCCCATAGCAACCATGTGGCACCTCAAAATCTTACAGTGTCATTCTAGTAGTATCACAGGAAATCTGAATAAAAAGTTCCATAGTAATCTACCAAACTCAATGAGCTTAAATAGCAAGTAACACAGAAAGCTCAACTCACTTATCCCAGTACATCACTAGACACTGAGTTCAATAACATCATGGAGAGATACAATAATCATTTCAAATTAATCTGTGTTGATCTAAGTTTCAATAATTCCACTTGCCTTTATGTTTTAACAAATAATATAAATTAAATTTGCTTATGCTTGCATGGAGGCAGATTTGGGTGGTTGGTTAGAAATTGGGTACACTGTTGAAGGGAAGGTCACACTGGTGGAGGTATTCGTGTTTGACCATTTAATGCTTGAAACAACTGTATAACAAGCAACTTAGTAAGTCATGATGGGATAATAAATATTAGGAAAAATAAAAATATTATTTTCCTGTGTTCTGCTAAGATGATAGCAATAACGATTTTCATCAGTAGTATTTTAAAATATGATGTCAACGAACACTAAATTATAATATGATATCAACAAACATTAAATTATAACCAAAGGTAATTTTAAAAGAGTCATATTTTAAGTGATAAAATAACATTTAATTTTGGAGTTTAAATGATCAATCATAAAAATTCAGCTAACATAGAACTGGGGAAATAGCCCTATGGTCTGAGAGGTTGCTTTGCATGCCAGAGGACTGAACTCAATCCTAGTATAACCTTGTCTAAAGAACATTGTCAAAAATAATCCCCAAGCACCATCAGGTATAATCTTCTGCCACAAAATTAATGTAAATAAACAAAAATAAATCAATATTATGAAGAAAATTTGACTAACTTATAATTGATTTTCCTTACCTTATAACTGACAGTCAATGTTCTTTGTGTCCCCACACCCAGAAAAAAATCAGAAAAGATTTTTATACATTTTATTCTGTCCTACTACTTTTTATCTGATGAAACATTACACAATTAATATCTGTTTCTCTACGCCATTTCTGCTTCACAACTATACTTCTAACCAAACGATACGCTGTTTCTCGATGCTCTTAATCTTTATAGGTAGAGTTGTACATTTTATGTTATCTTTATTTTATATACCTACAGTCTTTATTATTTGGTTTTGGTCACATTCATGGTGCTACTCTGGGTTTATTTCTGGATCTACACTGGAAAATGATTTCAGGCACTGTGTAGGGTGCAGTGTGGGGGGAAAGAATCAAACCTAAAAAGGCTGGACGCAAGGCAAGCATTTGACCCACTTAATATCTCTCTCTCTAGCCTCAATATATTTAAGAACTTTCTGACTTGCTTCTGGAAGCAAGTCCTCAAGGCACAAGATCACAGAATATTAGTCACCTTTTGTTTTCTATCTCCAACCTGAAATATTTCACAAACTGAAAATAGAACAATAAAAGAATTTGAAAAGTCAATCATAATGTTATCCATATTGTACTTCAATTAATTAACATTTGTTGGATGACTAGTAATTACCAGCATGTCTCGGTAGCTTTTCTGCACTGTTTCATTTAATCATCATGACTCTGCAATACAGACCACTATTATCTCCCAGTGAAGAAAAGGATGGAAAAGTAAATGAAAGTTAACTATGTCATTTAAACTCTGGGGATTTATTTCACCTGTTCAGTATTAAATAAAGTTCTTTTTTTTTTACCTCAGTTTCCCTTTAAGGAACTTACCATTTCCCACTCTCTGCATAGTTAAGCTGAGTTTTATTCTATCTTGGCTTTGGGAAAAGCAATTTGTTTATGCAACAACAATATAAACAATGTATGATTTATACATTTATAAATAAACTATGTATTGTTTATGCAACAATAAAATGTATTCATTTATGCAACAGAAAGAAAATATATTGTAGGCTAAGGTAGGCTCATTTTCTAAATTTAACAGATCTGTTAGTATCATTAATAGTATTTATGGAAGAACATGTTGACTGCAAAAAGGTATAATTCTGGAGTTAACTGATATACATATAGATACAACATAGGAAAACCACAAAAGGAATGAGACAAATTTCTAAGGGCATCCAATAGGCTTGCAATCTAAGTTCCTCCTGGATTTATTATATAAATGGATAAATCCTTTATTTCTCCCTTTTTAAATCTGTTGGTTGACCTCTGACTTCTACACTGGAGTCAGTGATGGATAATATGATCAGTTAACTGATACTTTACAGAACCAGAAATAAAACCTGATTTCTCAGTTTAATCCCTTCACATGCTGTGTTGGGGTTTGACTTCATTCTTTGTTATTTCTAAAGAATTGGGACAAATTAAAGGAAGATTTTACTATTAAAAAAGAAGAGATCAGGGCCTGGGAGATAGTATGGAGGTAAGGCGTTTGCCTTTCATGCAAGGTTCAAATCCCAGTGCCCCATATGGTCCCCCGTGCCTGCCAGGAGCAATTTCTGAGCATGGAGCCAGGAGTAACTCCTGAGCACTGCCGGGTGTGACCCAAAAACCAAAAATAAATAAATAAATAAAAAGAAAAAAAAAAGAAGAGATCAAAGAAGGCTCAGGTTTGTCACTGGTGGTGTTAAAGAATGACAGAAATAAATATTCAAACCATGGAGTCAGCAACAATGATTAAATAAACAACAATCATAAGACCAAATCTTTAAAAGGTGTCCTATTATGATGGCAGGCTGGGGTTGGGGGAAAATATGAGATGGACTCTGGGAACATTGGAGGAGACAGCTGACACTGGTTGTGCTTTAACTTATCCATTGCATGTCTAAAATTAAACTATGAATAACTTGGTAAATCACAATACTTTAAATTAAAAAAGATTTAATTAAAAAAATAACACATCAGTGATATGACCTCACAAAGTTACCCAGAGATCAGTCCTAAAGAATTTAGTTATGCCTGTATGGGAATGGGAAGTAGAAATGGAATGGTGGAAACAAACTAGAAAAAAAATTCTGGCCTCTCTTCTGCTTTGATTGATTAATTTTTTTGGAGAGAGCTCTGAAATGCAATTACATGACAGAGTTCACTTGGCCCCAGGTAGATGGCAGAGTTTCCTGACTGTATGGATATCAAACACTCCAATGAAAGAAGAGGCTTCTCTAGCTCCAAGTCTTGAAGGTACCACTGAACCAACCCAACAAAAATTTTCTAAAGTATCACTAATTTCTTCTGAAATTAAGTCTGAGTTCAAAATTAAATTCTTGCTTAAAAGGTCCCCTATTGCGGCCGGAGCAGTAGCACAGCAGTAGGGTATTTGCTTTGTACATGGCTGTCCCAAGGTGGACCTGGGTTAGATCCCCAGCATTTCATAAGGTCTCCGGAGCCAGGAGTGATTTCTGAGCTCATAGCTAGGAGTAGCTCCAGAGCTTCAGTGGGTGTGGCCCCAAAACCAAAAATAAATAAATAAATAAAAGGTGGCCTATCAGCTTATTTGGAGTGGCATCTTAGATCATTCAAAACTGTAGAGGACTGTCAGATAAGATTAAAGGATAATTTTTTTTCTTGCAATAGAATTTGTTTCCCATTTCATGATTCCTGCAACTTGATGATTTTCTTTGATACCCGAGAGCACTTTCCTATCCACAAAGCCTCCCTTCAACCAAACTCACTGAGCTTCAACTAACATGAATTTTCTGACCTTTAAGTAGGGAAAACAATATAGCTCGTGTTGATCGATGTTTAATGAAAAAGTGAATTAACAGTAACCCCTGCATTGGCTTGTTTGCATGAAGCGGCTAATACAGATTGCGATGGTTCCTTCACAAAATTCAAAAATTGAGGTGTGACCCCAATCACAAAATGTGACAGTTTTGAGATAAGATATTTAAGGAGTTGATTAAACTCAATTAGGCCCTGAGTGTGACCCCTCCACCAAACCAACTAGTAAAAATATGAAAGAAAAGTTGAACAAAAAAGAAGCACAGACATGATTTGGTACCTTAAGAGACCATTTTAAGGTTATAGAAAGAAGGCAGTCAGCTTCAAATCATGGATAAAAGCCTTAGAAAAAAATCAGGTCTGCCAATGCTGATCTTGGACTTCATACTCCAAAATATATTAAAAAATGAATTTTAGTTTAATATACTCAGTCTTTATTTTTTAAGACAACCTAATGCACTAATGCACTTATTTTAAATCTATTTCTTAGTTTCCTAGTCTACTATCCCATCATTTGTGATGTCAGTAGACAACTGTAGGTAGGAATATTTTGTTCTCTGCACAATATTCTTAACTCATCATGTTGAGAATTTCAAAAACAAATCCAATAAGAAAACAGAATTATTTTTCCAGAAGGAAATACTATGGAAATACATATTCCACATTTTTTGACAATGTAATCTCAGCAGACAGGAGATTATTCTCAAGACTATAACTCAGAAACCACAGTACTGACAGCATGAGAATCAGAAATAATAAAGCCAGGACCCAGAGTTCAAGTGCATTTATTTTCAGAGAAAGTGCAGGATGGGATAAAGTCACAATGAGCTCTCCCTTTGGTCTCATGGGTCTAATTTTGGCTCACCAGCTCTATAAAATCTACTTGTGAATACTAAGTGTTTGATTGAAACTAAAAGATCTTTCTATAGCATGTCTGTGACTCTAAAAATTAGATCTAGGAAATCAATATCATCAATCTCTTTATAATCACTTTCCAGAGGAAATAATTTTCTAAATGATTTTTATTGAAACAGTCCAATGAATAAATCCAGCAATGCAATCAAGTTTTACAAGGTGGAAATAGAATGAATGAGTCCAAAGAAAATAGGAACTACAGGCTGTAGCAGTGGCACAAGGGTGTCTGCCTTGCCCGCACTAGCCTAGGACGGACCTTAGTCCCCCAATCTAGGAGCAATTTCTGAGCGCATAGCCAGGAGTAACCCATGTGCGTCATGGGGTGTGGGCCAAAACAACAACAGCAAAAACAAAGAAAACAGAAACTACCAATTTTTCACTCTATAAGACGCACCTGACCATAAGACACACATAGTTTTTAGATGAGGAAGACAAGAAAAAAATATTCTAAAGCAAATTATGTACTAAAGTATTAATAAACACAATGAGAGGTGCTGTCAGGAGGCAGCAGCTGGGAAAAACCGGCACAGACACTTTGCTCCATCTTTGGGGTTGGGAATGTAAATCTTATGGTTCAAAAAATACGGTATGTACTTCTCTTTTTGAAATTCAGGTTAATGTTCCTGAAGCAGAGAATTCTCATATTATACACAAATTATCCCCTTGGAACAAAAGAATCATGCAGGATAAAAACAAATAATAAAACATAATTTGAGAGAACTCATCAAATATTGTGCCTACAGTAAGAAAGAACATTTTATTTGCTGAAATAATAAATGTATGTTTTTATTATATACTAATTTTAATGTAATTATTTGTACTCAATAAAAGTTTTTTGTATTTTTATGGGGGGGCATACCTGATGGAAAACAAGGCTTATTACAGGTTCTGTGTTTAAGGATCACTCCTGTGGGTGGCTTTCAGGTACCAAATAAAATGCTGTGGGTAAATAATTTTCAAAATAATTTGTGAATAATTGTGAAATATGCCAAAGCTAAAAATCAAAGTTGGTCTATTAAATTTAGATTATACTTTATGCAATTCCAAGATAAAGACCTGGTATAGCACTTTAAATCCACAAGTGATCTAAATTTTTATTCTCTGTTAGAACTCAGGATGAAAAATTCTCTCAAGCATTAATTCTTATTTGTTCTAAAAATATATTGAGCAATGTGCTCTTCAAACCTACTTGTATAATCTGGAGTCAGTGAGAAGACAACAACCTTATGGACTATAATGGACTTTGTCAACTAGGTTAAATGATAGTTATTCATTAAACATTAATTTAGTAGTTGTTTATGAATGAAATTTGTATGTAGAGGCAAAATTTATAAGCATTTAAAGTAAGGGCCTAATTCAACTCATTAAGAACCCTTAAAAAACTTGAGATTTCAGTCTTAAACAACATTTTCTTTGGACACAGCTTTAGTTCACACTCAAGTGGTTCCAATCTGTGCTATTCTGACAACAAATCCTTTCATGTCCAATTTGATTACTTAGTCCTCACATTTGTGTTAAGCAATTTCTTGAGAGACCAGATAGCTACAGACAGATTTATCATTTTTACTTGACTGTTGACTCGTATACCAGTGTTTTGAACAGAGAAGATTTCATTCAATCACTAAGATGAAGGTTATTAACTTGTTAACCAAAGGAAGATCAAAGGCAGCAAACTAAGGAAGCAATTACCTCCTTCTCAAGAACTCAGCTCGGAAAGGATAGTGAGAGGTTGGAATTACTAAAGTTATGAAAATTGAAATGTATCCTGGAACAGATTTCTGAGCAGTCAACACTGACTGGTGCAGTATTGCAGAGAAGGCATTGTAAGGCATGTTCATGGAATAGAGAATAAGTGGTAATTGACTTCAGTTGCTGATATAGAAATGACTGCTATAACACAGTAAGCAACCAGGATAGAATAGTGCTCATAAATGCAAGCAGACAGGTAGGGAACAAAGAGGACGATAATACCAATTTTTTTCTCCTCTGTCTTCTGGTTTCCATATAGTATTTCCTATATGTTAAAGTCTATAACAGTTTTGGCTGGAAAAATAAAAATATGCTTAGTATCTGATGCAACTATTCAGAAGGAAAGAAAATTAGGCTCACATTTATTGTTATTCTTTCTATCAAAAACTTAGTTTTAGGGCCCAGAGTGATAGCACAACAGTAGGCCATTTGTCTTCCACGGCTGACCCAGGATGGACCTGGTTTTCATCCCCGACATCCCATATGGTTCCCTGAGCCAAGAGCAATTTCTGAGAATATAGCCAGGAGTAATCCCTGAACATCACCAGGTGTGGCCTAAAAACCAATAAATAAATAAATAAATAAATAAATAAATCCCTTAGTTTTATATTTGGTTTTATCACAGAAGATACAGTTAACACTGAAAAAATACTTTAATAACAGAATTGTCTTTTGCTTAGAAGTACATTACATAAATTATAAAAAACATGTGTACATATATGGATACACATATATACATAACTATGTTAAGAAAGAATCAAAAGTGGCATATGCATGGGCTGAAGAGAGTGTACACCAGATAAAGTTCTTGCCTTGTAGCTGACTTCAGGTTGATCCTTGGCACTACATATGGCTCACTCACTCCAGCTAGGAGTGATCCCTAGGCATAGAGCCGTGAGTAAGCCCTGAGTATTGCAGATATACCCCTCCAAAAACAAGACAAAGCATTTATGGATTAGTATCTGTGTGTATAACAGCACTTTTTTTTTAACTCCTTTAGTTAGTAGACTTAGGTAAATAGAGGACTAGAGAGATAGTACAGGAGATGAAGCATACTCTCTTGCATACAGTCCATTTAGCTACAGTCCTGATTTAATCCCTGGCACCTTCTGAGCACCATCAGGAGTCATTCCTGAAAATGGAACCATCAGTAAGCCCTGAGCACTGTTGTGTGTGGTCCAAAAACAAAATCATATTAAAAAATAAATGCAACTAAATATGTTATTTGCAACGATAGACATATTTAGTCTGTATAAGTTTAAACTTTTTAGATTTGATGTGCTTAAAACTTACTTTATACTCAAACCTCATTAACTACTTCTCATCTGTTTCAGTCCACTTAAAATCATAAAAATAAGCACACTGATTGACAACACACTTTCTAAAATACTCAACAAGACTAATTAAATTTTTCAATTGGATCAGGAGTGGTGACAGAATAGAAATACTTTGGTGTGAAGCATTCGTTCATATGTAAGCAAGCACAGTGATTTAAGTAGAAATCACCATGATTATGTGATAAGCATTAGAAACTAAGGTTTGGTATAGAAAGAGGAGGTACAGTAAATGCACCCTATATACACCTCAACCCAGACCCTTGCCTGGTCTGTATTGGAAATTGGGGACAAAAAAAAAAAAGAAGAAACTAAGATTTGGAGCATGAAGAACTGGGAAAGAGAAAAATCTGGTTTCTTAAACATAGCGTCAAGATTGTTTGTGTCTATAATTTACCAACATATCTGCCTTTTGCCTGAAATGATTTTCTCTAGTTGTCTTTTCAGAAACAACTCATTTAAATTCCTTATCTGAATTCAAACTTCTTAATAACAAACACCTTTGATCCCCCTCCTCCTACTTACAACAATGTACAGTTCCAGAGAAAATCATTAGTGTTCTATATAAATAATGTCCCATGGAATTATGTGGCTTGACAGCTATATTTCTGACCCTTAGGCAATGTTTAAATAGGATATGCTGCTCTTATATTTGAGCATAACAACATTCACTCATTTATCTTTAAGAAAAGAAAGAACTTGTGGAAGACTTGAGGAGAGTCTGATGAGGCATGGGAATTGAATTTAAAATAAGATTTTTGCATAGTTGGGGATCATATGCCATGGGGCTCTTCGGTCTTCTACTGGTTCCTGCTCAGGGGTTGCTCCTGACAGTACTTGGGAGACAGTGTAGGGTTGGGATCAAATCCAGGCTGCATGTGGGAGGCCTACAAAGTTATCTCACTGTCTCCAACTCAAGTGAATTTTAGGAGGATGGTAAGAATAAGACAGCTGAAATGATAATTATTGCTTGCAAAATTATTGCTTGATCCATATATATAAAATGATCTTTGGCTTACCCATGAGTTTAAATGTTTTTTCACTCATTTGGAATTTGTCCTTGTCAAAAATAAAAAATCTTTGTGTGTGTGTGTGTGTGTGTGTGTGTGTGTGTGTGTGTGTGTGTGTGTGTGTGTGTGTGTGTGAGAGAGAGAAAGAGAGAGAGAGAGAGAGAGAGGAAGAGAAAGGGAGAGACTGTTTCCTTAGTCCCACATGATTAAAGGACTCCTTCAGTGCACAGTTCTTTTTTAATTAAAGAAAATGCTTATACCCTCTGGCTATGCTTCCTAATACCGAGAAAAGTCCTCTAACTGAATTGAGGAATGATAACCCTTCACCACCAACAGCTTTGCAGTAACGGACAGAAGCTTTTCTAAGGATAGTGCTTGGTAGTACTGTAACAAACCTATGCTGGCTTTAGTAAAAGAATGCAGATTGTTTTGTTTTATTGGGGGGGTGTGAGGATCCTTTCCTTGTGGATTCATCTTTCTTGCAATTTTAAAGTGATTATTCTCTTTCGATGTTTTTGTTGTTGTTAGGTTTTTGGATGACATCTGCTTAGGGCTGGCTTCTGGCTCTATACTCAGATATTGCTCCTGGCAGGGCTCTGAGAGAACATATGGGAACATAGAGGCTAAAACCTGGGCTAGATGCATAGAAGCCAAGTGCCTTAACCACTGTACTATCATCTCTCCAGGATTTTTACCTTCAATTATGAATTACGCAGTGAACAAAAAACTGCAAATGTCTTTTCTAATAAGAGTTTTTAGACTGTTCAGATGCCAAAATTGAAATGACTAGGTTATACAGAAACTCAATTCATATTTTTGAAATAAATCCTGTATTGTTTTCCAAATATGTTGAGCCAAAGACATTCCCATCAGCAAGGAATGAGGTTCCCTTTTCTCACACCCCAACAATATCACTTGTATTCTTTCTTTTAGATGAGATTTGGTGTTTGCCCACTAAATGAACAGACACTTTGTCAAAGAATAAATACAAATGGTCAAAAGACACATGAAAAAAAATGCTCCACATCACTAGTCATCAGAGAGATGCAAATCAAACAACAATGAGATATCATCTCATACCACAGAGACTGGCACATATCACAAAGAACAAGAACAATCTATGCTAGAGGGGATGTGGAGAAAAGGATCTATCATTTACTGCTGGTGGGAATGCTGTGCAGTCCAGCCTTTATGGAAAACAATCTGGAGATTCCTCAAAAAACTGGAAATTGAACTCCCATATGATCCAGCTATACCACTCCTAGGGAATATCCTAGGAACACAAAAATGCAATTCAAAAATCCCTTCCTCACACCAACATTCATTGCAGCACTATTTACAGTAGCCAGACTTTGGAAACAACCAAGATGCCTTTTAACAGATAATGGCTAAAGAAGCTGGTACATATACACAATGGAACATTATGCAGCTGTCAGGAGATATGAAGTCACGAAATATTCCTATACATGCATGTACATGTAATCTAATGTGCTGAGTGAAATAAGTCAGATGGAGAGAGATAGACACAGAATAGTATCACTCATCTGTGAGTCTTAAGGAAAAATAAAAGACATTTTCTAATAATTCTCAGAGACAATAGAGATGAGAGCTGGAAGGTCCAGCTCATAATATGAAGCTCACCACAAAGTCTGGTGAGTGCAGTTAGAGAAATAACTACACTGACAACTAACATAACAATGTGAATGAATGAGGGAAGTAGAAAGCCTGCCTCAAATATAGGTGGGGATGGGGAATAGGGAGGTGGGAGATTTGGGACACTGGTGATGGGAATGTTGCATTGGTGAAGGGGAGGTGTTCTTTATATGACTGAAACCCAACTACAATCATGTTTATAATCAAATTGTATAAATAAATATATTTAAACAAAAAGATCCCACCTCCCATTCATATATCATGATTCTTGACCTCTCTCCAATCAGTTGTGTCTTTTGTATTCACTTGTGATATTAATAGCTGTCTGCTCCACTTCATGTTTACCCAAATATTCGGTCATATTTAATATCTTTAAATCTATTCTCCAGTGTTGTCTTAATATAAATTAAAGAGTCCTAGAGTTGGTGTGGGGATGGTGAAGCCTTACTGGACTCGACCCAGCTTCCGCAGCCTCTGAAGTTCGGTGGGTCTGAGGGTTGCAGAGTGAAGGTGGGGAGATTCGCAGAGCAGTCAGATGAAGTTCCAGGAGTCATCCAGCTTTAGTTCACAGTCCCTACCGCCATGCACATCTCCTCACATGGCCTCTTATACTAAGCCTTTTCCTAG
>PVKC010031726.1:0-14440 GCA_004027635.1 Crocidura indochinensis | reverse complement strand
CTTCTTCTTCTTCTTCTTCTTCTTCTTCTTCTTCTTCTTCTTCTTCTTCTTCTTCTTCTTCTTCTTCTTCTTCTTCTTGCTACTGCAAAGTCTACTTAGTTTCTCTATTCATCTGTTAGGATAACACTGGCTTAATGCTATAAAGCTAGTAGATGACTCAGAAGCAACACTGTTGGTTTAGAGTGAGAATCACTTTTAAAATGTGTGTGTGTGTGTGTGTGTGTGTATGTGTGTGTATGTGTATGGGGAAGGCTAGATAGAAGGGTGGTGGGGAGGAGAGAAAACTAACGGGAGAGATTATGACTTTAGAAAAGTCTGTTTAAATAATTATTGTAGGTGAAAATTTTGACTTCTGTTGAGCTACACTGCACAAATTTGGTAAAATTTATTTTTATTCCTGTTCACCCCACATCCCCAAGAGTATGCACTGTATTTCTAGATCATTTCTACTATTTATGACAATTTCATGAGATAGACTCCGAGGATAACAGGCTAACTAGGTAACTAGGCTTTGAGATTATACATCAAATGTCAGAAATGTCCATTTGCATAGTAGCAAAGAAGCACATAATCTAAAGAACAGACACTAGTTTAGTTAAGATCTTAAATGGCTTCTTTTCTGAGATGGCTACTTGATCCATCAGAAAGATCGAAGTTGCTGAATCCAGCAAGTATTTCTTGAGTTTGTAGACCCTAGGAATGTGAGGCATTGTTTGAATGAGGGATTCATTAAATCTATTGATAGTCATCCTGCCAGATAAGTAGCTTCCTGCTTGGGCCTCATCCACAAGGAGCTCATGTTTGTCATTTGGTTGTATCCTGTGACTGAGCTATGTAATAAAATGTTGAAACTCAAAGTGCTTTAATTACGAAATGACCACACCCAGGAGAGATGTAAAGTCTGATTTTAAAAATGGGAGGTTTATTTCTGGTTATGATCTCATGTTCTGTCGAAACCAAATGAAACAAAAACCCAAACCATACTCAACAACTTGGGATTCATCGCGTGGAGCTTTTAAAGACAAGCATCCTTGAACCGGCCAGACAGAATCTGTTTTGTACCCCCTGGGGAAACACTGGCCTTTCATTGATTTCAAAAGGGACTTCCTAGCTAGATGGCTTCCCTAGGGAGGTTAAGTAAGACTGTTTTCAGGGCCAACTTATCCAGGCTAAAGTCTCAAGGTTACCCCAGAATGTGAGGAAATTCAGACAAAGGATAAAGTAAGTCCATATTTTCAATTTTTCTTATTTGCCAGAAGGTATTAATCTCACATGCATATATGCCACTAGTTTCTTTGCCTCCCCCAAATGATTATTAGAGTTTAGAAGAACTATAGGGGATGTTTTTCTTTCTAAAACTTCTTTACTACTGAATGTTGAAGGTCATTAGGATATTAAAATATGAGATCACTGAAAGGAAAGTAATCACAAATTACCTTCAAATGCTGGTGATGTAGTTTTTCTTCCTCTATTTTCAGGCGTTTTTGTGAGATTTCTTCCTGTATTTTTCTTTTATCCTGAAATTTAAAAAAATATTTTTTCAACTTAATTATATTTTCTGTCATTATTCAATGGCTAGACAGTGGTATGCTCTTAGAATTGGTATGAATAAAATTTTTGAAACTCAGATTTCAAAGCCAAGGAGAAAAAGTAAAATAAGACAGTCAAGCCAATTTTCTGGTAGAAAAGTATATGATGTGTTTTTGAAAAGAAAATATTTTAAGCACCCGAGAGATATTCCAAAGTGCTTCCCTTGAACTTAGCTTACATGAGTTCAATAAATGGCAACCTTGACCCTGACAGGATAGATTAATGAGTACGGAGCTAGGAATATGTCTTGAGAACCCAGATGAGAGAGATAATATTTTAATGTATTTTCTTACCTATTCCCCTCTTTAACTAGACTAGTATTATAGCTTCTGAGTAATGCAGTGGAAAAGTAAATTTTTGAGGGAGTTTTGAAACAGGTAGAAGGAAACACTGCAAAGAGAGAGACTATTCTTGGCACAGGGCTGAAGAAATTTCTGGGTAAAAGTTCTGCAAAAGTCAGATAATGCTCTGACAGAGCATTAGAGCACTAGGATTCTAGGGAGTAGGACACTACATAATTTACTTTAAGAATGACCGAGAAAAAGATGATCACATGAAACTTGCTAACATTAAAGGGCCTTTTAACTGAATGTTGAAAAATAATAGTGTGACACAGTGTCAGTCATCAAGTTTAAGTTGCATTACCTCAAAAGAAAACATACTAGTAACTTATAAAGGTTATTCTTAAATACAAAACTTTAAATTTTAGTATTTAAATATTAAATAGCTAGGTACATCTCTGTATCATTGGACAGAAAAAACCTTAATTCTCTTGGGCCTCAATGATCTTATCTATAAAGTAGACCTACTAAGAAAATATGTCTCATAAGATATGAACATTAAATTAATCAATATATGCAAAGGCTCCTAAAATTATATTTGGCACATACTGACTTGCATTAAAGAGATAACTTGAAAATCAAACAGAAAGCAACATGCTCATTCTTCTATTATTCTGAAATATTTTAGCGATTCTTTGACTTGGAATTATGACATTTTACAAATTAGACAAACACCTTTTGTTTTCTGATTTTTGACAAAGGTGATATTACCCCCCAGAAGGGGGGTGTTCTTTTTTATAACTAAAACCCAGCTATAAACATGTTTGTAATCATGCTGCTTAAATAAAAAATATTTACTAAAAGAATAAAATCTCTGTTCTCAGAGGGAAATAAAATCAAATACGCTTTCATAATGAAAAACTCCCCCAATACATTTTTATTTTCCAATGAAGGCATACAAAAGAATTTGAAGCAGTCCCCAAAAATGATTTAGAAAGAAGAGTTCTGAAAATATTTGGCAGCATTATTGAAATAAACAAAAGCTTCCGTTGTGACTCCTTTGAAGATAAAAACTCCTCTTTGATGTATTAGTTCAGGTGTGTTTGTTGAATTGAAACAACATGCTGTTTTCCAACTTTATGTCACGTGTCTCTTTTTGCATTCTTTTAAGTTATAAGAATTTATGACTTCATCAGTTTTACTTTTTTTTTTTTTTTGCGGGGGTGGGGCACACCCAGTGGTTCTCAGAGTTTAGTTCTGGTTCTGCACTCAGAAATTGCTCCTGGCAGCTTGAGGTACCATATGGGAATCTGGAGATCAAACTCAGGTCCATCCCTGGTTGGCTGCTTGCAAGGCAAATGCCCTACTGCTACACTATCACTCCAGCCCCAGTTTTATTTATGTAAGTTTCATAAACAACCCTTCTGGTAAAAAAAAATCCGTGCAACAAGCATACATCTTTAGAAATAGTTATTTTCTTTGAGTGAAATCCAGTCACTGGGAATAAAATCTGTAAAAATTTCTGAGAGTTGATTCCCACTATATAGGCCATTCCTACACAAATATTAGTAATAGTTTGCATGTATTGTCAAACACTTCGATAATTTTTTTTACCAACACTATTTCAATTATTAGTTGTAAAAGCAAAGTTTATAATAGTTCACCTAGTAGTTGTAATAGAAAAGAGGTCTATCAATTATTTTCATTTTATTAAATAAGATATAAAAATGTAAAGGGATGAATGTAAAGTTCAAGCTCTTATAAGTAAATGGCAAAAATAGGACTATTCCAGGTAATTGGAATTCAATCCCCAACCTCTAAGCTACTTCTGTGAATGGAAAATTAGTCCAGATTTTCCATCATGACAACTGTAGCCTGCAGGTAGCACCAGTCCAGCTGCCACAGGAGCAGACCTCTGATTAAAAGGAAAAGAAAATATTTTTTTCAGTCTTGAGTGTGAGCGTCCTTCTTTTACCTCTGTAGTCCTCACTCACAACTGTCTTTAGAAAAAAGTATAATATGCATACATGACAGGGACTGCTGAAGCCAGCCATACTTCCCCACCTTTGGCCTGTCTGGACTGGTTTCATCTTGGGTTAGTAATACATGTGATAAAAGCTGTGGGAAGAGCAGGGCAACTGAAGTGTTTTGGCAACAGAAGACTTATGGAAAGGTTGCTACGGACTACTAATATTTGTCTCTTTGAGATAATATGACGCCTCTCTGTCAGTCTACCTAGTTAAGAAGGCAGTTTTTTGTGTCATTGATGCAATTCTATTCAAAATGAAGTCTATACTTTTTCCTCAGAATATATTCACCACCAGCAAGTTATTATTCTTTTGCTAAATTGTATGTGGAAGATATGCTTTTGCTAAATTTTATCAGTAGAAGCACTACTGATAAATACTATGGAACTTTTGATGAATTGCCTGATAGATTAACTGAAAATTTATTATGGAAGAATAAACTATAAACAACCTTTAGGGAGCTAGATAGAGAGATAGATAGAGAGAGAGGGAAAGAGGAAAAGAGAGAGAGAGAGGGAAAGAGAAAGAGGGAGAGAGAGAGAGAGAGAGAGCACAGTGTTCTTGCCTTATTTGCAACTGAATCAGATTGGATACCCAGTAATCCATATGACCCCCTGACTCATGCCAGGAATGATCGATGTGTACAGAGCCAGCCAAATACCCTGAATACCTCTGGGTGTGTCCTCCCCAAAAGGCCAAAACAAACAGCAACCAACCCAGAACCCTGGTCAGAAATATCTAAAGTTTCATATCTAGCTCTACTGTTAGTGCACCAAAAGTTATCACAGCTATATTATTATTTGTAAAATAATTTGTATAAGTGTATGTGGAAGCTGTCTACTTCCCCAAATTATCCAGAAATTGGAAGATTGACACCTGCTGTAATTTGGTACATCTGACAATTATTTATATTAACCATTATAAATAGCGTGTCACTTTTTAACTCTTCAATGTTCAGCAAAGAAAGACTTTTATTACACAGTCAATTGCCTAAATCTGAAATGTCTAACATGGTATCTTTTTTTGGGGGGTAGGGGTCACACGCAGCGGTGCTCAGGGGTTATTCCTGGCCCTGCTCTCAGAAATCGCCCCTGGCAGGCGCGAGGGACCATATGGGGTGCCGGGATTCGAACCACCGTCCATCCTGGATTGGCTAAGTGCAAGGCAAATGCTCTACTGCTATGTTATCTCTCTGGCCCCTAACATAGCATCTTTTACCTTCTGACACTTTGATTCTAATTCTGTAAAATATTTACCTTTTATAATAATAGCAATCTATTTTTGACTATCATCAAGTTAATAGTAATGCAATCACATATTTTTTGTTTGTTTGTTTTTGGGCCACACCCGACTGTGCTCAGGGGTTACTCCTGGCTGTCTGCTCAGAAATAGCTCCTGGCAGGCACAAGGGACCATATGGTCCTGGATAGGCTGCTTGCAAGGCAAACGCTGCTGTGCTATCTCTCCGGGCTTTGCAATTACATACTTGATGAAAGCAATAAAATACTTAGTAGTAGTATAATTATTCTATAGATATTATTAATAAATTAGTTAATATTCTAAGATGCTTGAATGTATCAAAAAGGCAGGAATTATCTGCATTTATTTGATCATTAATTTATCAAATAATTAGATGATATATTATGTTAAATCTAATATTAGGTATTGTGAAATGTTTCAAAATTATTCATAAGACACTTTTTGATAAGGAACTTATACTTTCTTAAAATATTTGTACAAATAATAGTAGTCTAAGAAATTAATGGTATATCCCACTACTAGGGCATGAGTAAGATATTATGAAAGAAAAGTGAACACAAGGAGAGGTTGTTTCTAGAATCAGGGTTAGATAAGCCTTTTTGTTATTGTTCTAAAAGTAAATATTTTAGAAGAGGTCTCAAAGTAGTAACTAAAGAGAGTAAAGACAATGACTTAGTGTGAACAGAGGTCTGGATATAAAAAATGAGGAACAGAAAGTCCAATTTCTTAGTTTTGATTAGGAAAGAATATAACATAAAAATGTACAATATGAAGATTATCAATAGAAATTCCAAGTGGAAGACAAGGGAATTAGCATTTATGTATTGAGAGAGGGAAAAATCAGGCTATAGTGCATATATAAGAAAGGTGATTGAACAAGAGCTTGAAGGAAGTATGGATGTTAAAGATACAATGGTTTACAATTGACAATATTTGACAGCATACATGTATAGAAGAGGAAATAGGCAAATAGGAATAGGGAATATCTAGGAGAGCAGAACTTCTAACAGATATAAAAAATTCAGGAGAAAGAAGAGTGAGTTTAGAATGGAAGTGTATTTACAACAGTTTTAGACAACCAGGGAAAGCTACTTAGAAAGAAGGTGGAGAATATCAGAAAAGGGACCAGAGCTAGAGATAAAGATGTATGCATTTTGGAAGAGAAAGCTAAGGTCAAGGACTATCAAAGTGTGACAGAAGACACTTTTGGAAAAGAAACAAATTCCTAAGAACCAATCATTCATAAATTATCTGTGATTTAGGGAGGCAAGGTAAAGGGAATTTATATAGGAGTTTATTTTGGAGTCTGTCAGATGTGATTTGTATAGAGCTGAGTCAAATAATTTCAGATTTATTCTCTTTGTGGCTCATTATCTTTTTTGGGGGGTCTGGGGGGGAGCACATCCGGCAGCACTCAGGAGTTACTCTTGGCTCTGTGCTCAGAACTTACTCCTGGCAGGCTCAGCATCCCATATGGGACGCCAAGGTTTCAACCTGGGTCAGCCATGTGCCAGGCAATTGCCCTACCCATTGTGCTATTGCTCTGGCCCCAAGGATTATTATCTCATAATTCATTTTGGCATCCTCATAATTTAAGAAATAAAAAGATAGTAACAGAGCTTTCTTACTTGAATTTAAATGCTGCCAAATATACGGAGCTTCCTGGTGATATCAAACAATGGAAACTCTAAAAGAAAGGTGTTTGTACTAACACATATTTTACTGATATTCTTGGGTAAAAGTTGCTAGATTTCAATTAAAGTACACTTAAAAACTGCAGGAAAGTTTATTTCAGAAATTCTTTTTGTTTTAAAAATAACATCTTTATTTAAGCACCATGATTACAAAAATGTTTGTAGTTGGGTTTTGTCATAAAAAGAATTCTGGAAAAAATTGCAGTGATTTCAAGAGTGAAGGCAGACCATTAGGCTGGGAGCAATTTACAAATAAAAATTGGATGAATCTACAGTTTGAAATGATTTCAGATCAGGTAAAAATAAAAGATAATTTCTATAAACAAAACTAAACCAAATGTTTTAGTGTCATTGAAACTTCCCAGTGAGTCCATCCAAAGGAAAATAAAAATGCGCAGGTATTATCTTTATTAGAATAGTGTGTATAAAGTTCAAACACTAAAGTCATGTAAAAGTATGAAATATTTGTAAAACACTAAGGCCACAAAAAGACAAGCATATTATTAAGCATATATACTTATACTTGAGTTGAGAGCCAAAAATAAATTCAATTGATAGACTACTACTGACATTGAATTGTAATATAAATACAAACTAGAATTTTCCAAATTCTTTTTTTTGTGGTTTTTGGGTCACACCCGGCAGCGCTCAGGGGTTACTCCTGGCTCCATGCTCAGAAATTGATCCTGGCAGGCACGGGGGACCATATGGGGCACCGGGATCCGAACTGATGACCTTTTGCATGAAAGGCAAACGTCTTACCTCCATGCTATCTCCCGGGCCCCAGAATTTTCAAAATTCTTATTTGTGTATAGACTGAGGAGAATAATCTTGATTCTAGAAAGGGAAGAATTAATATACATATTGAAGATTGAAGCCCATGAGGAATAGTCTTGGAGGCAGAGCTACTAATAGGACCTAAACTTTAGGATCAATAAAAACATTCACCAAGTGATCTTGGACTTGAGTGAAGGGAGGAGACATAAAAAACACAAAGTGAAAAAAAAATTACTTGGGGCCCAGGAGATAGCATGGAGGTAAGGCGTTTGCCTTTCATGCAAAAGGTCATCGGTTCGAATCCCGATGCCCCATATGGTCCCCCGTGCCTGCCAGGAGCAATTTCTGAGCATGGATCCAGGAGTAACCCCTGAGCACTGCTGGGTGTGACCCCCCCCCCAAAAAAAAACCCCCAAAAAACACAAAGTGAAAATGGCTTAATTTTTTGAAAGTGGAAAAGGTGAATTTTGAATATTTAAAGTCCAGTGATTTTACTTAGTGTTTTTGACTCTGAGCAAAGTTTTGAAATAAATTATTCAATCATGTTGCTTTAAACAAGAAATGTCTAAGAGATAACATTTAGTTATCAAATGCAAAACATTTAAAACTAGTTTTTCTTATTTTTTAAGATTTGAAGATGAAGATATTATTAAAACATAAAATATATCTGTTAATATAATAATTAAATGCTATCTATTAACTTCCTCTATATAAGGAACTATTTAAAACACATAAATGCAATAAGTAATCTATCTTTTATAAATGTCTGTGACATATAGGGACCAAATATGCCTCTCTCTCTCTCTCTCTCTCTCTCTCTCTCTCTGTTTGTTTTTTTTTTTTTTTTTTTTTTTTTTTTTTTTTTTTTTTTTTTTTTTTTTTTGGTTTTTGGTTCACACCCAGTGACATTCAGGGGTTATTCCTGGCTATGGGCTCAGAAATCGCTCTGGCTTGAGGGACCATTTGGGGCGTCCAGGATTGAAATGAGGTTTGTCCTGGATCAGCCACGTGCAAGGCAAATGCCATACTGTTATGCTATCGCTCTGGGTCCCAAATATGTCTCTTTTATGTGAGTGAAGAAACCAACAGAGATATTTATCTAGTAGTTCATCGAAGTCCAGTACATTTTGTTTTTAGCTTGCCAAATTCCTTCTTTTTTTTTGAAATTTGAGTAAATAAGAACAGAAAAGTTATTTGAAAGTAACTATCTTAACATGTTTTATTTGCTGCATTAGCTACTTCATAGTTTTTCTTTTAATTACTAATTTTACCATCTACCAACTATCATTAATTGCTAATTTTTAATATACACTAAGATCTGCCTCCACCTTATCTGTTTAGTATCTTTTTTTTCTTTTTTTTGGTTTTTCGGGCCACACCCATTTGATGCTCAGGGGTTACTCCTGGCTCAGAAATTGCCCCTGGCTTGGGGGGACCATATGGGATGCCAGGGGATTGAACTGCGGTCCTTCCTTGGCTAGCATTTGCAAGGCAGACACCTTATATCTAGCGCTACCTCGCCAGCCCCAAGTATCTTTACTCAGTGATACTACTTTCAATACTACATAGTCTATATTAGATCTCAGTGAAGTAAATTAACATTTTATCAGGTGCATTTCCTTAATTTTTGTGGGGAGCACTATACCTGGAGGTAAGTAAGGCCTACTCCTGACTTTATGTTCAGGGTGGATGTATGATGTTGCTTGGGCCAACATCATTGGTGCCAATGTTATAACAGGGCTTAACTGAATGCAAGGCAAATGTATTAACCTCTGACACTCTCTTCAATCCTCTTCAAGTAAATTTTATCTAAGATACATATGATTAGCAATAGCTCATTTTTCTTTTTTCATTTTTTTTCTTTTTTGGTTTTTGGCTCACACCCTGCAGTGCTCAGGGTTACTCCTGGTTCCATGCTCAGAAATTGCTCCTGGCAGGCACGGGGGACCATATGGAGCACCGGGATTCGAACCGATGACCTTTTGCATGAAAGGCAAACGCCTTACCTCCATGCTATCTCCCGGGCCCCAAGAGCTCATTCTCTAATAGGAATTTATGTTATTTAAGTCTAATAAGAGAAAACTAAAAAAGATGAATAAATTTCAATTTATTCCCATTTGAACCAAAACCCCAATCAACTACTTAACTAATTATCTAACTAAACAACCAAATTAACACCAAAAATCCAGTATATAAATTTAAAAGTAACTTATTTTTTTTTGTATACTCTGGCCTCTCACATGCAAGGCAAATTCTTTATCACTAAGCTGCATTCCCAGACTTAAAAGTTATTATTAGGGGCCGGGCGGTGGCGCTGGAGATAAGGTGCCTGCGCTAACCTAGGACGGACCGCGGTTCAATCCCCTGGTTCCCCATATGGTCCCCCGTGCCTGCCAGGAGCAATTTCTGAGCATGGAGCCAGGAGTAACCCCTGAGCGCTGCCGGGTGTGACCCAAAAACAAAAAAAAAATAAAATAAAAAAAAGGTTATTATTAATTGAAAGCATCATTATCTAGAGAGCATTGGAGTTAGAAAATTTTGTATATAAAATTAAGTTTTATATAAAATTAAAAATTTAATGTTTTTAGAGGAGCAATGCCCAATATTACTGGGGCTGGACCTGCTCATGATCGTGGGAATGAACATTGAAGTCCTCAAGTATTTTACCTTGAGCTATCATCCCTTCTAAAATTAGAATGGTTTTTATATGACATATCATCATGGTTGGTTAGTTGGTGGGTATTATAACAAGCAAGATATACCATGATATGAAACAATCCATATTTTTTCTCCCCCGTCCTCAACAATCTACATTTTTAAAGTTGCCTAGCATTTCATTACATCATTACATAAATACAAACTTTATTGATTCATTGAATTAATATTTTGATTACTAGGCTTGCTTTAATTTTGTGATGTAGAAATTGTTTTCTTATGAATGTACTAGGTATACATCTTTGTGTGCATTTATAACTTTTTTTTTGTTGTTTGTTTGTTTTTGGTTCGCACCCAGCAGCACTCAGGTGTTACTCTTAGCTCCATGCTCAGAAATTGCTCCTGGCAGGTTCAGGAGACCAGATAGGATGCCAGGATTCCAACCACCATCCTTCTGTGTTTAAGGCAAATGCCTTTCTGCTGTGCTAGCCATTCATTACTTTTTAGTGTAAGTTTATCCTTAATGAAATTCTAGTTATAGGATAAAAAAATTTTTTTTGTTTTTGGGCCACACCTGGTGTGCTCAGGGGTTATTCCTGGTTCTGCACTCAGAAATCACTCCTGGCACGCTTGGAGAACCAGATGGGATAATGGGATTTGAACCACTGTTGATCCTGGGTCAGCCACTTGCAAGGCACATGCCCTACAGCTATGCTATCTCTCCAGCCCAGGATAACATTTTTTTAATCCCAATGACCAAATTCTGTTTTAGCAATTTCAATTAGATAAACACTAAATTTTGTCAACAGTAAACACAGTGAATACAGATGTCTTTTAAAAATTTTGGTTGCCAATCTGGCACCAACTTGTGCCAGGGTAGGTTCATACAACACCCTGACAATGAAGAAATAGCAACAACTGGATCTAAGGGAAGGTTGCCCTACCTCATCACTTAACAATAAGATGAAATCAGAAGACACTCCGCCCTTTAATCCATGAAAATGCCAAGATCACTAAGTACAGAAGACTGACTACAACAACCGTGACTAAACAGAACCTTTCCTGGTACCATAAAGAAAGACTCTATTCTAGGCTTCATCCTAGGATCTGTGCAAAAACCAAGGTCTCTAATTACTGAGGATTGATTTTGACAACCACACCTGAGCAGAACTTTTTCTGGCACCCTAAAAAAAGACCTTGAAGTTTGACAACAACATGCCCAGAGCCTGTAGTCAGTCTCATGACAGTATGCTTTAAGGGTAGAGATACCAAGGGAATTTCCTTTCTAATTTCCCCAATGTTTACTGCACCTATGCAAAAACAAAAACAAAAACTTGCCACATCTTCCCCCTCCCCAATTTTTTATCCCCCCCTCTTGGTTTTTGGGCTACACCCAGAGGCATTCAAGTGTTACTCCTGGCTCTGCTCTCAGAAATCATTCCTTGCAGGCTTTGGGGACCATATGGAAAGCCAGGGATCAAATCTGTGTTGATCTGCAGCATGCAAGGCAAATGCCCTACACTGTGCTATCACTCTTACTCCCTCTTTTCTTTTATTTTCTTTTGATTTAATTTATATTTATAGCTTCTAGATTGGGGGTCCTACTTTTTTTTTTTTACAGAACCATAGAACATGAATCATCTTGTTCTGCCTCCTATTTCTATGTCATCCTACAAATTGAGAAAAAAAAGTGGATGGGACCCAGGGACCAAATGGTTTTCAGGGTTATTAAGTGAAAATAAAAACTGGTCAGACTTGGGACTGAGTAGTAGCACAGTGCTAGGGAATTTACCTTGCATACTTCTGACCCAGTATGGATATGGGCTTGATTCCCAACATTCCATAAGGTCCCCAGAACCAGGAGCAATTTCTGAGTGCAAAGTCAGGAGTAAACCCCTGAGTGCCACCTGCTGTGGCCCAAAACAAAACAAAACAAAATTAGTCAGACCTAAGTGCCCAAATCAAAGTCAGCAACAATAGAATCAAGAGACCCAAACTATAACAAACTATACATAAAAGGAACCTGTTACTCTAGCAGTCCAGGAGACTGAGGGTGGAGGTATGGGATGCATGCTGGGAACTATGGTGGAGGGAGGTCAACACTGGTGGTGGGAATGGCTCTAATTTACTGTCACTATGTACCTGAAATACAACTGTGAGAGATTGGTAATTTACACTAGTTTCAATAAAAGTTAAAAAAAAAGATTTTGGTTGAAATTAAAATAAGCTTAAAATAAATTTGGAAATGATAATGCATGGTATTATAACTACCTCAGAAAGTGGTGTGCCTCTATAGGCATATATTATGTTTTTATGTATTTTATTAAGTTTTATTACACACATGTCTTTAGTAGGTATAAAAGTACAAAATTTCTTTCCTATCAAATCTGCAAATGTACTAATTAGGATAATACTTAGATATTATGTTATAAAAATTATTTAGCTATTAGAAATAGATTATCTTCATTAATACATTTTTATGGTTCTTATTTGTTAAGTTATTAATTTTAATGTACTCATTGGATATTCTATTACAGAACTTTTCAGTTAAATCTTATGCTTAAGTTTAGAGACAATGATGTAGAGAACCAGAGTTTCCAAATTGTATGCTTTGTTCAATGTTGGGATTGCTGTTGAACCTAATTTTCTCTAAATCCAAAGGTTAAGGTTTTTTATATTATACCTTATTATTTCCTAAATATGTCAGTGGATACAATTCCCCAAACAACAGATGTTATTACACTAAAGGCTTAGCATGGGTCAGAGATTTCTGTCAGTTCTCAGCATGAAATTTTGTGTGACCCTGACATTTAAGGATGTCTAGAATGAAACTGTGTTAAAAAAAAAGTGAAAAGCTGGATAGCTTCAGTGGTTAAAGTCATTATGATTGGGTGGAAGTTAGAGGAAACTGAATTTTAGGACTTTATGCCACATTTTTTTTTATCCCTGAGAGTTGTTTTCAATTGGAATAGGGTCTTTGAGAGATATTGCTTTTGAGGGTATTGAATACATTCAAAGATTAGCTAGGTGAACATCTCAAGCATGGTGCAAGGAGGATGGTATTATGAGAAGCTTTCTAATGGTTCTATAGTTATTTCTGCATACAGCAGAATATATTTTTTTTGGACCACACCCAGTGGTGCCCAGGGCTTACTCTTGGCTCTGCACTCAGAAATCACTCCTGGCAGTACTCAGGGGACCTTATGTGGTACTGGAGATAGAACCTTAATCAGCCATGTACAAGACAAGCACCCTGGCTGCTGTCTTAACTCACTAGTCTGGAAGTGCTCAGAATCTTAAGTTAACCATGAGCATGAGACATGGCTATCACAAAAAATTAAGAGTGAATTAAAAAGCACACATTTCTTTAGCTTCATTTATTCAGTAAAATGCATAACTTTCACTTATTCAGTTAATTAATTTATTCAATAACAAAACATAAAAAACTATAATTTATCATAATTTCTATCTTATGATGACTTCTAATGGATCACTAAATAGGTTGCAGCTTGTATCTGTTCTGTTGTCCATCACTTTTTGTTTGGTTTAATGAATAAAGACAAAACAAAACAAGAACGAAAATTCAACATCAAACAAACACCCTTTAATAATTTAGAGGCAATAGAAAACTGGACCGTTTTCTAGAGAAAAAAAAATTGGTGGGGCCGGAGAGATAGCATGGAGGTAAGGTGTTTGACTTGCATGCAGAAGGACAGCGGTTCGAATCCTGGTATCCTATATGGTCCCCCGAGCCTGCCAGGAGCGATTTCTGAGTGTAGAGCTAGAAGAAACCCCTGAGCGCTGCCAGGTGTGACACCCCCAAAAAAATTGGTCAGCAGGCCGGTTAATTATCCACTCTTTCCCTTGTTTCAGCTTGGAAATAACTAATAGACTTATTAGGCATTCATTCATTCATGATAGATTCTTTTGGTGCTCTCTCTAATGCTGAGTTCAGTTGGGTAGCATTGGGAGATGTAAAGATATTTTTTTCCTATTTTAAGAAATTTTGTTTGGGAGGAAGAGACTGAATAAAGTGAATGGTGAGAAGGTAACAAAGGCTCTGAAATGATTGATGTTGTTCCTATCCTGTTAAAGAAATAGCAAAGGCTTCTTAAATAGCATTGCATTGTTCTCTCTCTTTTTTTTTTTTTTTTTT